>OY720454.1:3715000-3997500 GCA_963082715.1 Harpalus rubripes | reverse complement strand
TTCGAAGAAAATCTTTTTGTATTGAATAAATACCAATATCAAATTATATTACCCGTTAACGTTAGATGCATAAGTTGTAAAACACCCTGTATATAATTATTATGAATTGGTAGTATTAAATAAACTGACTCGAATAAAAACACGAAAAAATAATCAAAAATATATGTGCAGACATCATATGGCCACTGCAGACGCGAGAAAAAGTAATGATATATTTCATTTTCTAAAAAAAACTCCCAGTTTTTGCTCGTACATTTATAGTGGGTATAATTTAGTCGAATAGGACCTAGAAGTTCTTTTAATTTTTTATTTCTTATAGTCATGAATATTTTACTGCTTCTTCTATTATCTCTCTAGCATCAAACAAAATAAAACATTATCTCCTCATTTCGAAAAATTGCTGATGTAATAAAAAATTTAAAATTAAGAATTAATTGGGTTGTTAACTTCATTTAGCAAAATGCAGTTAGTACATAAAAGTGGATTTAACTTCAAATCTCTAAAGGACTAATTTAAGTTTTAATTTTGCAGAATAAAGTATTTCTTGTTGTACTCTTGAGATACATAATTATATAATCATCTTACTGTTGTCATTAAAACTTTTCTTATTCGTTGTGGTTAATAACAATACCTAACGTAAGTACCAAAAGTTTTCGGAAAAAAGTTAAATCTTCATCAAATAGAAACAATTTTTACCTTCCTTCACCTTTAGGTAAGGAAGGTATTGTCTTTGGTCAAAAATTCGATAATGAGGTTTTAATCAATAAACACGTTTTAGGGTCCCTAGAATACTATTTTACTATTTTTACGTTGATGTCTGTATGAATGTGTGTGTATTTACTTCCACAGCTCCATTCGACACTATACTGCATACGCTTACCACGATACTGCTGTGCTTCACTAACACTATGTGAATGTCTCTATACGTCTCTCCATGTAACTAACTCCCGAGCATAGCTGCGTCCCTTTTATACAGCTGCCACTAACTTCCAGAGAGCTCTACAATTTCAAAAATTATAATTCTTTCGTATTCTTCTTCGTTGCATCCATATGAAGAGCTGATTAGATTTTGGTTACAATTGGTCAACCGGAAGTACGCTAATTTGAAGATTTTAACAGTTTTTCATGAAAAAAACTATGTTAAATATCTTTTTTTCACATTTAATGTTATTATAAATATTAAAGAATATTTTATTCTCTATACGATTTGACTGCATTTTATACGTAATATTAAATGGAGAGTTAAAAATTTATAAAGAAATTAAATTTCATAAAGTAGCCAGCTATGGAAACAGCTACAATATTAAGAAAATTCTGATTGAAAGATGTCAGTGTCAAGTGCAATACCATCTTTCCAAAAATTATATTTTTTGCGTATTCCTTTTCTTTACATCTATATGAAGAGCTGATTAGATTTTTGTTACAATTGGTCGACCGGAAGTATCCTAATATGAAGATTTTAACAGTTTTTCTTGAAAAAACTATGTTAAATATCTTTTTTCACATTTAATGTTATTATAAATATTAAGGAATATTTTATTATCTATACGATTTGACTGCATTTTATACTTAATATTAAATGGAGAGTTAAAAAATTATAAAGAAATTAAATTGCATAAAGTAGCCAGCTATGGAAACAGGTACTACAGTGTATTCAAAAAAATTCCTAACTCGGAGTAGGCTATGAACAAAGAAACGTATGTCAATTTAAAAGTATTTAATTTAATGTCAATTTTACATGAGATATTGTCAAAAATGTTATCTAAAGAAATCAAAGCTTTTCTCCCTGAATCTTATTTTATAAATCGAAAAGAATTAGAAAACGGCGAATGTCAATAAACTGTATCCTTCTTTATTGTCTTTTCCCTTTAAAATTACATTTTAAGATCAATTTTGACATCTTGACTTTTGAATTGAATAATGCTCAGACATACGTTTCTCTGTTCATAGCCTACTCCGAGTTAGGAATTTTATTGAACACACTGTATATTAAGAAAAATCTGATTGAAAGATGTCAGTGTCAAATGCAATTGACATAGTGTGTTTGTCTTATAATTTTACTATATGTATAAAATACATACAACTGCCGGAAGGTAATGTACAAGAAATAGAATCTTTTGCAAGGAACTTTCTGTATGACGTTTGTACAAAATACATAGAACTGAGGGAAGGTAATGTGCTGGCCACATCAGATTTTTTATTGAAACATTGACATAAAGGTTTGTTCCTATACCTTTTCTCATTTGTCTCTGGGCGGTGTTAAATCTACTTCCCGAAATGTCAGAAATATTGTCTGTAACTGTAGTCATTATTGTACACTTTTCTGCTAAGAACTACCCAAAAATCTTCAATCAGTTGGGCCTGAAAAACATTTGTGGGATTATACTCTCTTTTTTTATAAAATATTGGCTCCTTAATACTCTGCAGCATCTGGAGGTTTGTTCCAACTGGGCCGCAGTCTAGTTGGTTACATTAAATCTTTTTTGAAATTTCAAATCATTTCTTACAAAAGTTCAACTAGGTAACAATCATCTTAAAAATTCTAAATCGTCGAGTTAATGTGCACGATGACGTTCTAACTTTGTCTTTTAAGTTTCAATTTTTTTCTGGCAATTTTAACATTTATAAAACTAGATTAGACCTCTTGGAGAGACAAATTTTTCCGAAAACTTTTATTTTATATTTTGTATGAAAGAAATAATTTATGCTAGTGTTACAAAAGTTCCTGAAGAACATTATTGGTTTATTCGGAAATTTCTGTAATGAAAATATCCAACAGATATCAAGTTATGGGCCAATTCTTCAGTACGTATCTGTACATATATCTACCTCTGGGTATTGTCCTTTAAATGCTATTAAATTAGCCGTAAATTGCAAGCTTTGCTGTACGATCAATTAGGCCCTTTGTCTGCGCAACAATCGCCTGAGAAATGAACAAGTAATCTGATAGGATAGGTAGAGGATATGTGCTGAGTAAGAAATTACTTAACTACGTGTAAAAGTCTTTGTGTTAGATAGACTTCAATAAGCCTTCTCTCCTTTTATTTATATAAGTGAAATCATCAGTATTTTTTTGTAATTAAAGGTATTTATTCATTGAAGATATAATCCTATTGGAAAGTTGATAATGTGAAGTTAAGTACTGTAAAATATCTCTATTATCTCATTTCTTTTGTGTATTATGATTTGACAGGCCGATTCATTTCTTTTGTTGAATTGGACAATTGGAGTTTTCTCCCCTTTAGCAAAGCCTTTTATTATTTGTTTTCAAACATTTATTTACATTACTACATTTTTAAATGAAGTCATTTTCCATCTTTATAATTTTGAATAAATATTTAGGATCATTACATCTGAAGAAGATAAATCCATTAAATTCAAATAGATTTAAGTGATATTGTTAGGTTTCAAAAGTCAACAAAAAATGTTTTCCACTATACAATGGCAACAGATTCAACTTCGTTTAATAATATTCTTATTCATCCACTTACAACCACTGATTCCAAATATTTAAGTATCTGTACTTGATCGCCTACCAGTGGCGGTTCCTCCTTTAGGCCATTTGACGACCTCCCAAATTTATCAAAGCAGAAAAGAAACAACGAAAGAATAAAAATAAAATTGAATTTTGTAAGTTTTAATAAAGTCAGACCATCATCACATAATATGTTAAAAGCAAGACAGCGAATGGTGCGAGTGCTCGCGCTGCTTGGATCACATCAAAATTGTAACAACGTTGTGTTATATGCTGCATATATAAGCCCGTGCGTCAAACAGAGACGAATTGAACTTTGCTTGCACTAGATAAAGACAACCACGACCCTATTCGCTTACATACGGTCAATGACCAAGGCGTCAGTCTAGTAGCAGATGTTGACAGCGTTTGAGAAATATTTTTTTTATTAATTGCAATAATGACCAAAGTAGACATGTCAATAATATCTTGAAAAGCTTTATTACTGGAGATAGTTTAAATTAAAATTTGTCATACGCTAAATAAACTACTACTATGGCTTGATTTACATTAGCGGTACAATAACGGTACGATACTTCTTGGTCCAATGTATTTTAATGGACACATTTACATCTACGTTCTCAGTACGATGACGGCCCAGTGATATCTACTGATTTACATTAGCGATACGACCAGGGTACAGTATAGTTTTGTTTCTATTGAAAAAATATTGTATATCATAGTAACAGCGTAGTATTTCCATGCAAGGGGGAGTGGAAGGTTGCGTTTGAAGAGTACTTGCACTTCAAGTTGACGTTCATGCAAAAATCAACCAAGTGAAAGTAAACAAATGCTAGTAGGTGATTGACATTTGACATTTTTTTGACTTTTTAATGTTTGTCGTTTTGTTAAACCAAAATGTAGTCAAAATGAGCTAAAAATGAGAAATGATTATACATATACATTTATTGAACAAAAGTTCTCTGCTTATAAAAAAAAAAACGTGAAATATACAGTACAGATTATTACATAAAAAATAATATCGTTTTGTAAAATTTTCTGGATTTTCTTCATTTTCTTCTTCTTTGACAAGAGTAAGGACAGTTATAGCAAAGTCGGTATTTGAGAAATTTTTAAATATTGCATATTTTCTAGTTTTGATAGAAACATGACATATGCACCACAAACTGTCATAATACATAAAAAACAAAAGGGGCTGTCCTTAAATTACGTAACGCAAAATTAGGAAATTTTTGATACCCCCTCCCCTCTCTGTAACGCACCCGTAACGCAAACATGAACCCCCCCCCATATATTACGTAACGCAGTACTTGACCCCCCCCCCCCAATTTTTTACTGGATATAAAAGTATGTGGCCTCCTTAATATTTAGTTAAAATTACATAAATATTTAAAATAACAGAACAGAACAGAAACTATTTAAATTAATGTACATAAAGATAAAAAATAATGTACTACTCTTGCCCTACGGCTTGTCACCCCAATTTCTTTACTGGATATAAAAGTAATAATATTCAGTTAAATTTTGAAACAAAAACTATTTAAATTAATGTATATAAAGATGAAAAATAACAGAACAGAACAGAAACTATTTAAATTAATGTACATAAAGATGAAAAATAATGTACTACTCTTGCCCTACGGCTTGTCACCCCAATTTCTTTACTGGATATAAAAGTATATGGCCTCCTTAATATTCAGTTAAAATTTGAAACAGAAACTATTTAAATTAATGTATATAAAGATGAAAAATAACAGAACAGAACAGAAACTATTTAAATTAATGTACATAAAGATGAAAAATAACAGACCAGAACAGAAACTATTTAAATTAATGTACATAAAGATGAAAAATAACAGAACAGAACAGAAACTATTTAAATTAATGTACATAAAGATGAAAAAATAACAGCACAGAAATTAAAAGCATATGCATTTCCATATGCTTTTAACAAACTATTGAAAAGTTTTTCCTTATCAACACTACTTGAATTCATGTTTTAATATAAATTGCATTGCACGAATGAAAGACCACTGGCCCGAATTTGAACTGTGCCCGACATATTATGTTGACTGTTATTGAAAACAAACGACTGCCTATGCATATACGAATTAGCACCGCGAAATTTAAATGTTTCAAAACTATTAAAGCAAGTTTAGCAATATTTTTTATATTTTATTGTTACGTAACGCACACATTAACCCTCCCCCACCCCCTCGCAACGCTGCGTAACGCTACTCTTGACCCCCCCCCTTGAAGCGTTACGTAATTTAAGGACAGCCCCAAACTATATTGTCATGGTATTTTATTATGGTTCGTACCGTCGTGGAACCGTCTAATGTAAATGCCTCGTGTAACTGTACCGTTATTGTACCGTTATCGTACCGTCATTGTACCGCTAATGTAAATCAAGCCTATTACTGTAATTTTTACTGAATATAAAGAGAAAAGAAAATTCATAAAATATACGAAAATACATCTTCAAAAATAAGTAGGTAATAGAAAGCTGGAAAAACCGCAACAGAATCGAAAATATAAGCTCAAATAGAAACCTTTCAAATCCTTGCAACAAAACAAACTTAACCTCAACTCCATCCATTTCTCTAGGGAGCAAAACTCTTGCATCTTTGTAAGAATGCATCGAATGCAACGTTTCGGCAAATGACGAGATTCCTATGCATAGCGCAACCACTAGCGCGTCGAACTTCCTAACTATCTGCATTACATCGCGAAAAACGCGAGGGGTGCAGTTAGTCTCCTTCCACCTACAACGAAACCGAGATCGAGATAAAAGGTGTCGTTTGCTGTTTCGGTTTGGCGACGCGACAGCGAGATCGAGATGGGTTTCAGAACTCTTTAATTAAAAATTCCACTGTTGATGTAAATGGTGATTGTGATGCCAGACAATATTGGCGGGTTTTTGTCTTGTTAATGAGGGATGTGATATTAAACTTCCAAATGAGGAATCGAAACACTACAACACATAAAGAATGAATCTTTACTCTGTATAAGATGCATACATTTGGAATACCTACAGTCACAAAAGAGACAAAGCCAATTTTTACCTCCCGCTACCCTTGGGAGTTATAGGGATGACCACGTTTTAAGGTCCTTAGAATCCAATTTTAACATTTTCACGATGATGACTGTGTGTATGTGTGTGTGGATCCTCCACTCTAACTCAAATACTATCATTCAGAAAATTTTGAAATCTGTATTGGAAAGATCCCATTAGATTTTGGTGAAAATCGGATAACCGGAAATGGCACATTACTAGAAGCTCAAAATAGTTTTTCTTCGAAAAGTACCTTTAATTGTTATTTTTTCGAGATGAATGTTATAAAAATTAAACATTATTAAATTTTCTATAGATTTGCATTAATACTTTTTCTATATATTTTATGGATAAATTTATAAAATTATCTATAATTTAAATCCCAGAGCCTACGCTTTAAATAAACAAAACGCAATTATTCAAATATATGTAATTGACAGATAAATGATAAATGTCACTATCAAAGAACTAATCATTTCAAAATAATATTATTAACGTTTTAAAAAGGAAAAAGTAAATAGAACAATAGAAAAGGAATTCAATACAGTTTCCAGCATAAGTACGTAGGTATGTATTTAGATTAATAAAAATTAACGACGAAAAATATTTAAGCTAATCCTCATTTTTGGATTAGTGAATTCTATTCTATCCCGGTATTTGAAATTTAATCTTCATTTTATTATAGTTCCGGTGACTCAATGGTTAGAACAACGCCTCATGTCATGCGTGCCCTCGGGGCTCTGGGTTTTTTGTGACTCGGGCTGTAAATGGCGGGAGGTCTTGTGTTGGCTACACCAGATTTTTTTAATAATAAGTTGCCAATTATCTATAAAGCAAACGTTCTGCCAAAACAACTAAAGAAAAATATTTGGATATTTGGAAACTTCTAAATTATTTAGAACGGGTATGTTAACCCCTACGAAAAATTATCCCAACGTGATTGAAAAGTCATGGGAAGATTTTGATTGAATATTTAACAGAAACAGCACACATTGGCACCAAAATAAACTATAGAGTTTTGAAGAAATATGTATTTGTCATCCTTCCACGACAGTTCTTATTGTTATTATGATCATTATTCAAGTGAAAGAAGGATCTATACGCATAATAAACTGCATGCTGTAAAAAATAAAAACACTAATATTTGCAAAACGCTATTATTAAATAATATTTGATTAATATAATACCCTGTCACATGTAAAATATTAGAATAACATAATAATAATGTTTTAAAAAGAAAAAAGTACCTAAATAGAATAATAGGAAAGGAAATCAATACAGTTTCCAGCATATGTAAATATGTAGGTATGTATTTAGATTCATAAAAATTATGATTTGCAAAAAAGTTTAAGCTAATTCTCATTTTTGGATTAATGAATTCTATTTTGTCCCGGTATTTAAAATTTAATCTTCATTTTATTATCAAAAAAGGTAGTTACGTGGATTAGATTAGACTATATTTTAAGAAATAAACTTCCAAAATTTGAGTAAAATTCGCTAATCCAAACATAAGGATTAGCTTAATTTTTTGTGACTCTTGACGGTAAATGTCGGAGGTATTGTTTTGGCCACACCAGATTTTCAAATAACAAATCGCCAAGTATAAATTGGTTAAAGAAACAGAATTATGTTCTACTTCATATTCAGGAAACAATATACAAATTATTGTTTTTACTCTTCCATTTTTGTTTGGTAAGTTAATACTAACACCCGATCAAAACTACCAGATTTTTATCTCGTTGTTGAATTCAAACTCATTTGTAATTGACAATTCTCCACGGATTCAATCATACAATCTGAATTAAAATCTCTCATTGAGTGGTAAAATAAAACAACTGGAACACCAACTGAATTGGAGACAAACAAACCGAGGCTTAGCGCTATCATTCCCTACTGTTCAACAATCACGTCACTGCAGCCTGAACTTTACACCATCCATTGTTCCATCCAATGATAAACTCGATAAATCAGAAAACAAGTGCGAACCGGTGGCGCTAAATTCGAAATCGAAACAACAACATGTTACATCGAGCAAAGTTGGTAGTGTTTTTTTTTTCCTGTAAGTTGGCTGGGAGAGGAACAAATGTTCCCGACGCCTGGAAAGCTTCAGCGCTTCAGCCTTCAGCAGCCAGATATGAAAACAACGACGAAACTGTCGGAAACTCAATTAAGGCAATTCACGCAATGCGGTCTTTACAAAGCGTCGCAAGCCTAGTGCACTGTAGGCGGCAAACGCGAGTAGAATGTAATTGGACCAAGTCATCCAACTCTTTGCATTAATTAACAGTTCTGTGCGTACGAATAACACCCCACCAGAAAGAGGTTCTCACGGAAAAATCAACAAACGAGGCCTTATAATTTACAAATTACTAATAGGAGCTTCCTTAATTTAGGCTGGGATAGAGGAGCATTACCAAAAAGTTGTAATAGACCGTTAGACTTTGATACACATGAGAACAAGTACATATGAAAATTTACTTGATCGAAAAGTAAATCAATAATTTTATTAATAGCACGATGTATAAATATAGAAGGTGTGACAACTCATCAATTTTTGTTGAAAGATTGACATTCTAGAACTAACATGACAAATAAAATGACAATGACTATCTAAATGTCACAAATTTGATTAAAATATTTCGCTTGTAATTTTAAATGGGGTCGCGTAGCTGTGTGCGTTCGGTGATTGGTTGTGTTTCGGAAGGACAAGGTCCGATTCAATCCGACATTAAACTTGAAATTTGAAAAAAAATTCTTATTGCACAAAAAAGTTCCCCATGGCAGCTTTAAGAGGCCGTGAGGTAACGCTTAGTTTTCAACTACAATTATAGATATATCATCATTACCGAAACCTGCAAATAAAAGGAGATTGGTACGCCCAGAAATGGGTAATAAACCATGATGTTATATTTGATTATTTAAAATACGAACATCCCCAGATTCTCATTCTTGTACAATATTTTCATTTTTAAAATGCTTTTGGCAAATACCATCTTTAGAACCAATGATTTTATTAGCTGGAGAGGGTACAACTTTCCGCCAGGCATTCACAATGTTTTGCGAAGGATGGTGAATCGGAATTGTTTCTTTATTGGATGTTATTCCTGATTTATAACATTCAAAGAAATAGTATTTTTATTTACATAAAATTAATTAGCGTTTATCAATTTCAATTTAAATTGACAGATGACATTTCTAAC
The DNA here is from genome assembly GCA_963082715.1 of Harpalus rubripes. Taxonomy (NCBI): domain Eukaryota; kingdom Metazoa; phylum Arthropoda; class Insecta; order Coleoptera; family Carabidae; genus Harpalus; species Harpalus rubripes. Next base: position 3,987,770 of record OY720454.1, on the reverse strand, counting down.
CTTACACGCTGAGACATCTGGCGGATGTCAACTTCGTAAACACGGATATTTGTGACGAGTTGACTCCCCTCTTGCCTCTGGTAAGTTTACCACGTCTTATTTCCCGAATATTTTGTCGCAATTTATGCAGAAGTGCTGCATAATATGCCCCATTGACTGTCGTGTTAGGTTCTTTAAAGTCTCTAAGAAAATGTCCGCACAATCCCAAAAGATCGTAGCCATCCCCTTTTTTGTCGACTGGCAGACTTTCTTGGCAGTGTTTCTCCTTTTCGCCTCTATTCCATCGACTCTCTTTTGGATAAAGGATCATAGTAGAGAATCATAGTTTCATCTCCTGTGACAATTGTCTTCAACACCTCTGTTGGGTTTACATCACATAGCTTCAAAAAGTATTGAGCACATTCAACACGACGTTGGCGCTGACCTACTGAAAGACGTTTGGGGATCCACCTTGTACTAACTTTATTTATGCTTAAATGATTGGATGATTCGACGAATGCTTGTATCAGCAAGCCCCGTCATTTGAGATATTTATTTCACCTTCAAGCGTCGGTCGCGTAATACTAGATTTTCAATAAGGGCAATATTGTCGTCCGTCACCACGTCCGTCGTCCTTCTTGTTCTGACGTCATCTTCCAAGGATTCCTGCCCAAATCGAAACCGCGTCGACCAATCTTTTACCACAGAATAAGACGGTGAATTTTTGTTCATCTTATACACCAAACTTGAGACATATTTATTTTCTTACAAGAACTATTGGTGTTCACTGGCGCATTCTAATAGACAAATCCTTGTAAGAAAAACACTTTCTGCACAAAAGCTTTTTGTGAAATCTATCTGTCCCGATGCTTCGTAAATTCAAGGCCGTAACTAGGGTGGGACGAGCGGGGCTTTTGCCCCGGGCGTAGCTGTTTTTAGGGCGCAGAAATAAGTTCTTCATTTGATAATTCTCAGAGAAATTCTTAAATATCAGCTAAGCACACTCTTGGATTTCTTATTGCACACTTTGCGAATTATTGTATTTCTGTGCACTGTGACTTTTAAAGTTCGCGCGCAAGGCACCCCTAAGGCGTGGCAGTCCGGTCAGTGAATGTATCGGCAAAAGAACACAGAGATTGAATCTCAGAACTAAAGATCGGGCTTGCTTTTGTTTTTGTGCGAGTAGAGATTTTTTCATCACTTAGATGAAAAAATTTCAGTTTGGATTGTATTATGATGATTTATTTTACCTTGTAGAACCCATATCTCAGTTTTTTCATACTTCTCATACAAGTGTTTTTAAAGATCGATCTGTCAATCACATTTGGCCAATTGACAGGCAAATTTGGGATAGACACTCGGCGATCTTCTATAATGATCATCGAAAATCGCCCAGTTTTCGTTTGTTTCAATATTTCCGGTATTTTTAAACTGCAAAATTAAGTTTCTCGTCGTTCCTGACGAATACTTAGGGTTTTTACAATTTTTTGCCCAGAAAGTTTATGCACAATAATAATAGAATTTCGTATATTAAAGGATAAAGACTTTCCGCGAACCTACTTTTTTAACAATCGTACTGATTGACATGTCAACAATAAGTTTTAATTGGTTTCTTAAAGCAAAATCAATAATATATTTGAAGAAAAAAAATGCATCTTTGTGTTGATCAAGATATAAATATTTAATTCTAATTCTGCGTTCCAGTTATGATTGATATGCGTCAGACATAATGTTGTCTTTATTTTGTTTTTTATAATTATTGTAATTAAAATATACATTAAATACTGTTAATTAATACTAAACCTATATAGTCCATTCGACGAGACTAGAGAATATGGAACTAAGACGAGAGAATATGGAACTAATTCTTAAACAGACACAAATCGTTATGCTGGTCAAAAGAGGATAATTTTGGAGCCGAAATTACCTTTTTATGTAGTTACATTTTTAAAATAAAAATTTGCTAAAAATAAAGGGGAAGGGTGCAATTTTATATTCCGCCCCAGGCGCAAAAATAGCTAGTTACGGCCCTGCATAAATTTATACCTACTCACGAATCACTCTGACCACCTGGATGGGGAGCATATCACAATCCATACTTCTCACAGCTCATACTCTGCACGATTCATACTTCTCACAAGCCATACTCATCTCGGGTCCTCTCGGCAAAGTTCGATATACACTGGGAAAAAATACATATGCAGTAGAAAGATAGGTTCAACATTACGAAAATAGATGTCTCTCTAGTTTCTTAAAAGAAATTTATATAGCGATCTGTCAGATGCTTAAAAAAATATTATTACATTTTAAATACTTTTGGAATTGAATGAAGATGTAATATAGTATTCAACAATTAATAAAATGGTAAGGTAGGCAAATATTTGTAGTACCTATCTATACAAATATAATAAATAAATACATACAACAAATATATCTTCCACCAATAATATTCAAACACAGAAAATAGTATATGATTATGTAGGAATAGAAGCAGGCAGTCCATTAGTAAGAATACTGTAGAACTGGAACAAAACTATCTAAAATTTCCGTTTCTTATATTCTTATCGATGTGTAAATACCTTGATATTCTGCTTGCAGTAAATCAATTGTAGATGATTAGAGACAATGTTACAGGTTTTGTACTGGTATTTCGGTATAGTAGTAGGTCACCAATTTTACAAAACACAATATTTTAAAGTTTATTTCTCCAATGAGCTAAAATCAGAATATCAGAACCTTGTAGCTGTGCACTGCATAAGTATACAAATAAATTAACGTACCTACTGTTCTTAGAAAAATTTCGCCGTTGAAAATTAAATGCTACCACGACAACATCTGTCAGCTGATTTTCCAATATTTGTGAAAATAGCATGTGATCTTCTAATTTTGATTATTATTAGTATAATATATCCCTTATTCTATTATTCTTAAAATATTGTTAAAATATCAATAAATCTAATGGAAACATATCACATCATATCCGTATCATCATATTGTTAATTTTATATTTAAGGTTGAAGATCTGTCACCTTGCATAAAATTTTAGTTGAGTAATGCGGATGTTAAATATTTTTCCGATAGAAAACGAAGCGTGTTCGGGTGTCGTCGTAGTATGACTTATGAGAAGTATGAGTTATAAGAAGTATGGGGCGTGATATGTACTCCCTGGATGGCTATCTCGACCATTAGACTTTTGTCCACGTCTAACTTCTAACCATGTCTAGCAAGTGCCTTGGAAGACAGTGAATGTAGTGCGCAGCATTACTGCGGTAGTAAGAAAAATAAAGCGGGATCAAAGGGGATTAGAATTTCCACTCTGTTAGTTTGGAAAATAAAATATGTTAAAATTCCCAATAAATCAAATTTCCATATGTTCATTTTCCAAGCAATTGACAGAAAATTACATACAGTTTTGCGCTTGGGTGCATCGTTGCACACCTGCACCTCATGTAACTCGTGTTCTTATTGGTTGGCGGTGGCGCCCTCGCCGCAGATTCCACGTTTTATTAGCGATAAATCGGTCGCGTAAATCACAGAACATGCATAACGCCGCGCGCTCTTACACGGGCATAAAACTCCAGATATTTATGCGCTGCTGAGATTTTAACTTTCATCATTTTCTGCAACTTTGCCGTGAGTAGCAACCGGATCGATTTCTTGCTAAATTGTACTGATTTTATTTGATGGCGTACTCTCGCATAAATTTTCATTGTTTGCGGAAGTGGATATAAAGTTTAGTAACTATTGTTCAAGTTGTAAAGATCGTATTGTTTATTCATGGACTTAATTTCAAGTTTTCTTTTGCTCTAGTTAGGAGTTTTAATGCTAATTTATAAATAATGAGTTTTTCTTAAAATTAAAATCTTTACTGTTGTGTCTTGTGTTACAACATGATTACATGTTTACATTAAAAATTTTATTCCTTTTAACGTCATTTTCACGAAAACTTGGAGTCCTGAAAAGTCGTAACAGAAAACTTAATAGAATTTTTAATAACACTTTATACACCTTCTTTCGACTCACTTAAATTAAGATATTTTGATGTACTCAGATACAATTTAGTGTGAGTTAATTCCGCTATAAGAGACATTTTTCATGATGCATTAAATATTGCATTTTAATACACATTTTAATAGAGTTCCAAATGCAAAAACGTACATCAAAATCTGAAGCATTTAAATTCGAAGGAAGCTATAGTATGGCATGACTTCGATAGTCATACCATACTATATAAATATTGGAGTCACTAAAATACCTGTATTCTTGGTGAAAATTTGCATCGTTAGACATTTAAGCTTCTATAAAAGCTGTTGTATCAACGTTTGAGCTTTTTAAAGTTGTCAAAGACAGTCCTTACATTTTACGTTGAAAAGGTTGTTGATAGTCGACTGATGGGATATGAAGGTTGAAAAAAATATTCGGAACTGCAGTCAATTATTTCTTTATTTTCAACTACGCTGACGTTTCGATAGTTGTACTATCGAAACGTCAGCGTAGTTGAAAATAAAGAAATAATTGACTGCAGTTCCGAATATTTTTTTCAACCTTACATTTTACGTCTATATTTTGAAAAAATATTTGCCAAGCACATAGTAAATAATATGGTGCATATTTTCTATCTCTATAAATTGAAAAGGGCTATTGGTTAGAAATTTCTACAACTAGTTTAAAGTAATTTTATAGCATAGATTTTAATCTTACAAAAGCTGAATACGTTATGGTATGACTAGCGAATGAAAGTTGACGTTTAAATTATTTTATTGATGTGGTTTCTTTTGAAACCCTAGAGAAGAATAGAATTGTACGTAATATGGGACTAGGAAAGAACAAAAATACATTACTATGTCTGGCGGAAAATAGATGGCTGACTAGGGTAACTGAATATTAAAACATGGGTGCGTTTAAAATATTTTAAACATTTTTTATTTATGTTGAATATAACAAAATATTTTGATCTTTAAACTATTTAGTTTGGCAATTGTATCAAATAGGATTATTTTTAATTTCCTCTAACAGTAATTCCGAATCGAGGGTTGCTTACACCTGAGACGAACGAACTAGGATTTGCGGTATAATATTTTTTAAATACATCCCTGAATCCTGTTGCTAAGGTCATTTTAAATGCCTCCTGGTATTGAGTACAATTCTAATCTTCTGTAACGGAATACATAAGGGTCAGTTTCCCTTCAAATCAAATATAGGGAAATGTTTTCAAAAGAAACCACATCTATTAAATAATCTAAATTCCTGTTGGTCGTCTGTACGCCAATGATTGTGTAGCATTGTTGTACGAATTTAAATGAAATGTAAAGAATTTAACTGAATCTCAATTTGCTTTTTCCTGTGGAAAAGTAATTTCTTCACTGGATTTGGATATGGAAAAAATAAATTCTGGGATGCAGTAATGTAATTTTTATTATTTGCTTTGACGTTTATTATGTCCATGTGCTTCAGTGAGTGTGCATTTTATTACTGACATTTAAATTATGAATGCCATTGACGGCAAATTTTGTACATGCATTCGCGGCGCGATATGTGCAGTGTAAATTATAGGCCACTTTTTTTGCCCGCTTCGGAGGGCCTTTCCTTTTGGATATTTTAAAACATTGGCAGAGCCAGGTTCAGAATTTTTATCCAAAATATTAACGAAGAGAACAATAACAAAACTAACGAACTACTAACTAAAAAGTAAGAAAACGCGCACAATGAAAACTATGTAATATGAAATATAACGACAAAACACTATGAAAATTATATAAACGAAAAAAACAAAAAAAACAGAAATATATAAATAAATCGTGTACTATTAACTTTGTTGACATTTATATATTTTATGTCAGACGGCAAAATAACTGATACAGTTGTCAAGCAAATTTAAATTTCGCGTCAATTATTTTACTGTGTAAACTCGGTTCACGTTTGAACCAATCAGAGAGCTAGAATCTTAAGCCCTATCTCATCCAACGCTCTAATAGTTAAAACGGATAGAGTATACGTTTGGAGTAATTTTGTTCTTCTTCCATAATCTTGAAATTATCCAAATCGAAAGTGTGTTTTAGTGTATAATGTTAAGAGAAATGGACGAAGAAGATTATGAGAACAAAAAAAAAATACCTTATTCTATTTCTAACAATCTGCAAAACGTTATAAATTAGAATTGTGACAAAACAATACTTCTATACAATGAAGAGCAAGCGAGATATAAAATATTCAATTGGGGTGTGAAAAATTCCCACGTTTTAACAAGCGCAGCAATTCATTAACGCTTCTAGATAATATTTATTAGCATTACATACGTGTCTAATTACCATAGCTTATTATAACGTTAGAGCAGCCAATTCTAGACGAAATCTAATAACAGAGAAGCAATTTCATTAACTTCTACACTTAACAACGCTAATTAAATAGCGAAGGAGGCGCGCCATGTCTCCTAGCTAGATAATAAAAGCGTACGTTTTCATATACGACAGTAGTAACTAGTAACGAGACACGAACAAGAACTCCTCGGGTAGTTTTCTTAAAAACTACTTCCAGATGTACGTTGATTTAATTAGAAGCTATTTCGAGCAGTTATTCACTGTTGAAATTAATTACTTTCACTTCTGCCAAGAAGTCTGCAAGCTTATTTATTATTTATAGTTAAATATCTTTACTCATAATATGAAATCCAACTTGGTTTTTAAAATCTTAAATTAAGTCTTCTACTTTATACTGTAAATTATGTATACCATGATGTTATATTTTTTTGGAGGTATATAGTGTTAAATATTTGGTATGTTTTGAGAAAAAATAAGTGACACTTCTTGATGTTTGCTGACAACGAAACAACAATGAAATCTGATATAGTATTCGAACCACAACAGAAAGAAGTTATCTGATACTCTTGAGTCTTGAATGTCAACCCCTTATTTGTCATTATAGATAATCAATTACTCTTCAACTCGATACTCAGTTGACAAATTTGTGATATAAATAGATTTTTTTAAGAATTCAATATGTTTGTCAATTCTTCTGTAAAATATTACACATATCAAAAATATTGATACACTTTCTGATTTATAAATTCGAAAAGAATGTGTTTTTTTTAACAAAATATAACATTGCTAGACAAAAAAAATCTGATGTGGCCAGCACATTACCTTCCGTCAGTTTTATGTATTTTGTATAAATGTCATACAGAAAGTTCCTTGCAAAAGATTCTATATTTCCAGTAAAATTAAAACACAAACATACTGTCAATTACACTTGACACTGACACCTTTCAATCAGAATTTTCTTAATATAGCAGCTGTTTCCAGAGTTATAGCATAGCTGGCTAATATATGATATTTAATTTCTTTATAATTTTTTAACTCTATATCTTTTTAATATGAAGTATAAAATGCATTCAAATCGTATAGAGAATAAAATAATCTTTAATATTTATAATATTAAATGTGAAAAAATGATATTTAACATCGTTTCTCAAGAAAAACTGTTAAAATCTTCAAATGAGGGTACTTCCGGTTGACCAATTATAACCAAAATCTAATCAGCTCTTCACATGGATGTAACGAAGAGGAATACGGAGGAATTATAATTTTTGGAATTGTAGTATTAAAGTTATCGCATTAGAAAATTTTGTCACACATAGACACACACACACACACACACGCACATACACACACACACACACACACACACACACACATATATATATATATATATATATATATATATATATATACACACGCGCACAAACACACACCCTAAAACGTGCTTATTCATCAAAAACTCACCACCGAATTTTTTAACCAAAGACAATACCTTCCTTAACTAAAGGTGACGGAAGGTAATCTTTACATTAACCAAACTAATTGTATGTGACAGCCCATGACAGCAAAACGTCCCAACCATTCATTTAAGATTAAAAACTCAACAAGCACAATCTCCAGAGGTGACTAAAAATCGGAAAGGGGGGGGGAACTCTTGTCACTTCGATCTCACTTTATCTCACCTCCGTTAGGACAGAAAGAACGGTCAAAATTAGTGAGGCAACTGATGAGCTGAAACGATCTGAGGTCTCATGTAAAAAGTGGTAAAAAGAATGCGACTATTACAGCATACGTTGTAAAAAATACATCTTTACCAATTTTTTCGTGCAACATTTTTCGTTATAACTAACAGTTAAGTTAACCGACAGTTTAACCAAAAATGAAAACACCAGGTCTTAAAACTTTGAACTAATTCCTGAGGCAGTAACTTTTGTCTCAATGATATACAAGATGTACAATTTTGATGAATAGAACACAGAAAAGCCCCTCCTTTAAATTTTCCGTAATCTCATATTTTGGTTTGCGGTGTGGGTTCCCGTTCTTGGTTCGTTAGCTGGTAGTGACGTCGGCGTCGCGATTAAGTTCGCACGACGTCGAGCGCCGCTAAGTCGATCCCTTGTTCGATCATCTCCGACGTAATAACGCGATTAGTTACGCGCGGATGGACGGATTTCAGCCCTGTTTGCTGATATTCTTTCACCCAGCTTGTAAATAGTCTAGCTGCGGATTGTAGGATTAAAAGAGGTATTGATGGAACAGGGAAGAGCTTTCAATTATAGGGGAGGTTGTTTTTCATAAAAATTTACCATGGAGATTTACTTATTTGGGTTTCATAAATTACAAGCGAAATTGAGATTTTTACATATAATTTATTCTACAACAAATTACAGTATATAGGGACCTTAGGGCCGGTATTTTCACTTGCGAATAAAGGTTTAGTTAAATTTATCCTTCAGATAAATATTTTTGTTATCTTTTCACTTGCAAATAAATTTATTCGAAAGAATAACATGTTATTCGCGGAATAAATTATTCGGTAGTTGGATATCGAATAACCGCTTATTTGTAAGTTCATTACATTTCCACAGTGCAGATTTATTAACAAAATGGATATATTAATTATTTTTGATGATTATGAAGTATTTTGAACTATGAATTAATAAATAACGTAAGAAATTGACCACACACTATCAGACAGTGACATAACCACATACATGAAGGCATTTTTTGACAGATTCCGATTATGAAAACAATTTATTATATATGTTGTTGAGATGGTTAAAAAATATTTTCAATTTTTCCTCCCCCTTTGACCAAATTATGAAGGTATCATCCACGTATCGTAGACGTCATGGTCCGAAGAATAGATAAACACATCCGGACAACAGTATACAGGAAACCTACTCACACCGGCCAGTACCTCAACTACCAATCGAACCACTCAACAGCAGTCAAACGGAGCGTTATCAGGACTCTATATGACAGAGCCGTGAGTATATGCAACACAGGCGAGGCACTCCAAACGGAAATCAACAACATGAAGACAGACCTACTACAGAATGGATATACCACACGCCAAATTGAAGAAACCATTGGACACCGGTCGAATCAAACCAGCACCGCAGAACAAAACCAAACTAAAGAAACGTTTCTAATGATTCCGTATATCAAAGGGACATCAGAGGAAATAAGCAGAATATCAAGGAAATACAACATCAGGACGGTTTTCAAATCAACAGAAACTCTGCGAAGTGCACTCACAAGAACAAAGCCGAAGCAAGACAACACGAAGAATTGCATATACCAAGTGCCGTGTGATGCGGTGCTTCATACATAGGCGAAACAAAAAGACCTCTAGCCGTAAGACTTAAAGAACATAAGAAGAACACGCAATTGGGAGAAACTGCACATCACGCTTGGACAGAAAAACACCACATCAAATGGAATGAAGCCCACATTATTGACAGAGAAGATCATTGGTATAAAAGAAAATTTAAAGAAGAAGCGTACATCACCAATAACAGTGGAGTATTCAGCCATCCCAGCACAGATATTCGTACCGTGTGGCGCCCCCTAATTGGTCAACCCCATCACCTGAAACGGAATCGTCACAGCTCATCACATCCCTCCTAATATAAAATGTCGTAGCTTTAAGATTATTGTTCAGTTTACACTTGATAACGATTGGAGATATTATCAATCGAAACGTCGTGTATTAAATTTTTGTAAAAATAAAGACAATGTCTGTTCGAGATACATTTATTATTAGTCAATTTATTATATCATATTGGGGATCGTATTTTTTGATAACAAATATTGAATAGATAAATCTTTATAAAGATCCTGTGATTTCGCGCTGACAATTTTTTTTCGAATTTGGATACATTTGTTGAATTCATTAACAAACATATATTTCTAACTGAAAGAAATATAAAAAAGTGCAATGGCAATTTTAGAATATACATATCTCGTTTACCACGTATGATTGCTGCTTTAGACAGTACACTTGTTACATTACAGTCTCCCGGGGCTAAAAATGCAGAAGAATATAGATGCCATTAAAGATGTCAAACATAATTTTGACAACTACGGATTCAAAAGAAGTTGACATATTTCATCCTTGTCTGCTTAACATAGCTACGCCAACCTCCATCCTTTTCTGCTGTCACATATTCACTCTGCAAGGCTACCAATTCACGAACGTTAAAGTTATTCGACAGATAGCTATTTGTTTCTGTAAAATGTGTGAAAAGACGCAATGGAATTATTCGTTGGATAAATATATAGAATAAATTTATTTAACGAATTCGAAACTTTATTTGGAAGTGAAAATACCGGGCCTATGTTTCAAAAAATATGACATAATAGTTGTATTCTTTTGAAATATGCTTGCTTAACTTAGTTGATAAGTGAGTTGAGATGACCTGTTCTGTTCGACCTAATGCAAGTGGAATATGTACTTTTCTTTATATAGAAATTATTTAATATGTAAGCCGAAATTTATAATGCATCGCAATACGAACACAATTTTCATGAACAGTCAACTTAAGAAGCAACGCAGACGCAGGCGTCAATGATCGTCTGTAAGTATTACGATTACGTTTAAGTTTTGAACTGAAAATGACTTGAATCGGAGCTGAACCCTGAACGCCAATTTTATTACCGTGTCCGATCCCGACTCGGGTTCAATTGAAAAATATATATTTGGGGTTCGATTCTGGGTCTGCGTTCACTAAAATGTTACGGTTTGGTTATGTTCTTACGAGGGTTGTCTCAAAAGTAAGTTACACTATTTTTTTATATCCGCGCGGTAGGCAGGATACGTCTGGGATTCGCATGGAACTTTCGTCCGAGTGTGGTGGCAGCACTGTAAAATCCCTAAGCGGCCGCCATGACACATTTGTCAGTTGCGATCAAGCCACTATGGAGCTACCACTTACTTCTACCGCCGATTGCGAAGTACGCAGTGTGATTCGTTTTTTAACGGCAAAAAATAAAAATGCAACTGAAATTCACCGAACGCTATTGTGAGGTGTTAAAAAAACTCAGAAGGGCGATCCAGAACAAAAGGAGGGGAAAGTTGACGAAAAAAGTGTTTTTGTTGCACGACAACGCTCGTCCACACTCTGCTCGTCAAACTCAAGACCTGCTTAAAGAGTTTCGATGGGATGTTTTCGGACACCCACCATACTCCCCTGATCTCGCTCCAAGCGACTTTCATCTGTTTCCACAGCTGAAAGCACACCTTGGGGGAAGACGCTTCGCAAACGAAGAAAATCTCAAAGAAGAAGTTCAGACATGGCTAACCAGTTTGGCGGCAGAATGGTATGACGCTGGATTAAAAAAACTTTTACCACGATACCAAAAATGTATTGAAATACAAGGAGATTACGTAGAAAAATAACTAATATATTTAGTTTTCACAAATATAACTTTTAAACAAATTCTGGGCGTTATTTTTTTTTTTTTTTAAATAGTGTAACTTACTTTTGAGACAACCCTCGTACAAACCCTTCCGGCACGCGTACCGCACTTTAGGAAACACTGAGTTATAACTTACAACAAAAAGAACAACAATTTATTCAGTTTAATAAAGTTAATATAATTTCTCATTCTGTACTGATTTTCATCTAATCTTCGTCTTCATTTTCATTTCTCTACAGATTTGAGTCTACTCCATCTCCAGCGATAGTAGTTTCCAATGTTTCCATACTTTCCACTATCTTCCGTTCCAATCAGTGTGCGTGATGAGACAATCTCACTGGGGATAAGATCTGAATCGAATCGCGAATGTCGCGTCTGAAAACAAGACTTGAAACTATATGAGATAGAGAGAAACTTACAAGAAATATAATACTTATAAATAACGAAGACGGATTTGTGAAAAATTCATGGACTTCACTGGGATTTATACTCAGAGCCTCCCGATTTCTCATCGGGCGCTCTATCAACTGAGCTGCAATATCCTGGGTTCAAATCCTACTTTCACAAATCCGTCATCGTTATCTATATACTTTAATTTGGACTTTTAACACAGTTCATGGTAACTAAGTTACAGAAATTCACGGTTGAAAAACAGTATTCAATATATAAAAATCTGATGTGGCCAGCACATAACCTTTCGCCAGATATTTTACCTGGTTGTGCGCATAAAACGAAAAATAATTTTAAAAACAAAACATATATTCATGTCTCACTACAAAATAATTCTCACATATATTTGCAAAATCTGTGGAATATTTTAATATAAATTATGTACAATACATATATTTTCTTTATATTCAATATCATGAAATTTTCTTTTTCTACTTTCCTTTTCTTTTTCTTTATATTCGTCATTTTTTCGCAAATTCCTTTTGTATTCTTTTTTACGTATATTCTTTTGCGTTGTTGACTTTTTTTTTATTTTCATAATCTTCATAATGATGTACAAATATTTTTGACAGCGGCATACAAACATTTTTGACAGTGACATTTATGTGTCAATTACAAGCATTTGAATTTCTTGCCTTGAAGTAGTTTGATCTGAGATTTTTTACATCAAATTATTTTATATGAATTTCTTTATCTCTAAATCTATAGAAGATATAATAATGAATTTATATTTATCGAATAAAGAAGTTAACGTTCTTTAATATAAGTATTTACATAAATTTTCGATAAATAATATTTAGATGATTTTTTTTCTTGTAACTACTACTTCCGGTTGTCCAATTGTTACCAAAACTTAATCAACTCTTCCCATTATTGTTAAATTGAGGAATCCGTAGTTAAAAATGTCTTAAGTTTTATAGTATTTGAGAAATCGTGGATCCAACATCCACATATCCACACACACATACGGACATCATTGTAAAAATATTATAATCGAATTCTAGGGATCTTAAAATGTGCCTATTCACTAAAATCTGAATATGCGATTTTTAGCATGAATTCAATACCTCTCTTAGCGAGACGTAAAAAATTGTATATTCTAGGAAATATTCCACAATTATTTTATTGCATCGTATGAAATGAACTCATTTCCATTTGATAGAAATATATTTTACCATTACAATATTAAAATAAAATAGCATGCTTTGAACTCATTTGCAGTATAGAAGAAGGATGACTATAAAATAAAAGATAGTACTCGTAGATAATTAAATTTAGAGAGAAGTAATTCCAAGCCTTCCAGGTAATTTAGAAGAAATATATTTAGCAAAGAGCACCGTAGCTATAAAATATTTTTCTTGCCATAGCAAGTAATTGCGATAGCAATTTATCGGGACAAGGAAATCCCATTAGAACGTGACATGTATTGCGATTCGAGGTTTAAATTCTAGTTTTCAAGATAGACTCAGAGTCTCGTATTTCACCATATTAATTTTTTATTGGCCGTAACATAGTTCTCGACAATATTGTATTAATAGGAATTTACAGATGTAGATAAAATAGACAGTATATTATTATATATTAATATAGGTACTTCTTTTCTACGTTTTCCAATTTATCATTTTCATAAAAGCGATAAATGAATTACCTACCCTTGCAAATTATTCGAATAATTGTTTCTAAATCTCTTCATAATGCACCCCTACACGTTACAAATTCACGCATTTCGCAACGTTTTCATTGGGGGAGAGAAAGTATTATTTCGATTTTGACCTGATTTGTTTCCCCTTTGTGATATTATTTGCAGTCGTAGTACAACAATTCGGTTATATATTTAGTTTCCAAATAAATAAATAAATAAATAAATAAATATATAATCACGACGTATTACCTATTGTTGGTTGTGCCAATCTACTTGGTGTACAGATATTGGTAATGACATTTAAGTATTGTGCGTGTGTTACCAGGTGTCATCGCATGGAAACTCATTGCTGCCGTGGGGATGATTTTGTGTCATTTAAAATTTGAAGTAATTTTGGTGTCTGTCGGGATCGAACCCGAGTTACCAGATTCGCGACCAAAAACTCACGTACGTGGCCACGAAACTCCAAACAAGCTTCAATTACCACTTTTCTTAAAAATAGTTTTTTACTGCAACACTCTTGAACCATTTTCGAAATACTAATAAGTAAAATGAATCAGAATTTATGGAGTATTGCTTTCTTCGAGACCCACAAATATTATTGGTATATTTGTTTTCTATTGTGTTTATTTGCCTTAAAAATACTTCACCATTTGTGATATGAATATGGCAATACATTTTTTAAAGTCTCCTTTTTATTGTAATCATCGAAGCATAAAGACTACTATACTATATCTGCGGCTCAGTTGAATTATGGCTCTTTAACAATTTGAGCATTTTCAGAAAAAGACTAAAAATAATTGATTAAATGTGGTAAAAATCAAAAGAAATATGCCAAACTCTAAAACTGTGCTACTATAATACTCGGACAGGGTTCGATCCCGACCGACGCCAAATATTTCGAATTTTAATTAACTCCTGTGGTGCACTCTCCACGCCAGCAATGAGTGCCCATGAGGTGACGCCTGGTAAACGACTGCACGGTACAAATATGTCATCATCATTACCGATATCTGCGAACAAAGCAGATTGACACACCCATCAATGGGTAATATGCCGTGATGATATATTTATTTATTTATTTTATTTAAAAACAAAAATTGGGATCCGACTTGTATTTGTTTTCGAGTTACAATATCTTAAAAGTGTAATGTGTAATAAATTTTCAACGATATATGCATGGATTTTCATACATTTTTTGATTTGTTTACCAAAAGTGAGGATACCTTTCTCCAGTTCATCTTGAAAGCCGCAACATTCAAAATACATGCTATTTGTGAAGATAATATTGATGATTACAGTAATCAGTAAATCTCGAGTAGTGTCAATGTCCATAAATCTAAGTGTTCATCGGCATCCCTCATCTGTCATCAAGTGAGTGGTTGCGTGTAGTGTAAAGTGGACTTGTTCTAGAGTGCATCCACAGATTAAATGCACTAGGAGAGAGGGACAAATTGAAATTAATATGGGTACCCGGGCATTCAGAGATCGAAGGAAACCAGGTAGCAGATAGTCTGGCTAAGAAGGGGACAAGTTTTCCTTTCACAAGACCAGAACCGGCTTTCGGAATCTCAGCGGAGACAGTTAAGCTGGAAATAAAAACATTGCTAAACCAATGGCACAAGAATCACTGGTTGGAGTCACCAGGGCAGAGGCACTCAAAGCTCTTTCTAAATAAACCAACCAAGAAAAGAACGGAACGTTTACTCCTAATGAGCAAACAAGACGTTTGATTAATAACAGGACACTGTCTACTAAACAAACACCTACACACGATGAGACTAATACAAGAACCAACATGCAAGGGGTGTGATGAAGAGGAAGAAACCCCTCAGCACCTTATATGTCACTGTGAAGCCTTTACGAGCAGCAGATATAATATCCTGGGGGCAGAAAAGATCCAGCAGGATATGCTAAAATATTTATATCTGAAGAAAACCCTGGAGTTTATTAAACAAACAGGACTCCTAGAATAGGAGTAAATCTGGAGGGTACAATAGATCTACAGGTCGCAGTACAGGGATCCACAGGATACCACCTCTTGTAATATAATAATAGTGTAGTGTCTGTGTGCTTCTTTTTCACGAAGCCGTGGACGCCAACCATCCAAGCATCCACCAGTTAAAATAAAGAGTGTCATCGTCGGAAAACAAGTAAGCAGTATCATATCTGAGCTTCTTAAGACTTAAGAGGCCCCTCCTCCATCATGTTATAGTACATAGCGATTATTGTTTTGTACACTTAACATTTCAACTAGGTCCACAATCAAAAGTCTAATGAAACGAGTTAATATGTAGCATTGTTTTTCACTTTTAAACAACCAATAATGCAATAACAAATATTTTTGTCTGGGTTAGGAAACAGGGGTTAAGTCTTGGGTAAAAGTCCTGGGATAAAGAAGGTAAACAGTTTCATTCCTGTGGCAAGGTAATAGCCTGATATTGATCACGCTCCAACCCCTTAGTACGGGCCACTCGGTCCTTAATTTGTTTATGTTCGGCAGTAAACCTGGCACACAAATTAACGTCGTTTGTCCTAAAGTGCGAATAAAACCACAAATTAAGTTTATATCGGTAATTCCCAACGAAATCTGCACCGAATTACATGGACGTTACTGATGCTACCAGTCAGCTACCACTACTAGGGTAGGGTATGTCTTCTAGCCGCCCTGTTGAGCTTCAGCTCGCGTCGTCAACTCGCCAGCAAATTGCTCCGAGATTTCGGCATGAGCAACCTTCACTAGTCATGGACGTTTTATAGCTAGCGAACAACTATTTCTACTATTTCTGCTCTTAAATTAACCAGACTTCTCTAGTACTTTATGTTGAGTGGAATTTTAATTTTATTGTGTACTAACCTCAAATGTGTGAACAAGAGCATTAAACAAGGATTAAGAATCACAGCAATTGCAGAATTTTAATCTATTACAATAGTCGCGTTCTTATTACCGCTTTTTACATGAGATCTCAGTTCGTCACAGCTCACCTCAGTTGCTTCACTAATTTTGACCGTTCTTTTTGTCGTAACTGACGTAAGATAAAGTGAGACCGAAGTAAGAAGAGCTTCTCTCCCCTTCCCGATTCTTAGTCACCTCAAGAGGTTGTGCTTATTGAAATTTTAATCTTAGATATCGGTTTTCTTTGGTGGGGATGAATGTTTTGCTGTCACTGACTGTCAAATACAATTAGGGGCCTATTCAGAACTCAATATTTGTATAGTCGTTATGGTCTTTATGGTTGTTATGTACTATAAAGATTGTTAAAATCGAATTTGGTATTCTCAGTACTGAAAGTGGTTACTATCAACAATTGTTAAGCGTTTTGACAGTCTTTATCATAACGACTGCTAAAACTATGTATTTATGGTTGTTATAACGTTGTTATTTGACATATGACAGCTTATTATATCAATCAAATATTAATATTGACCTTTCTGCTAAATATTGGTGTTTTTATATTTTAGCAGGATGCAGATTATTGTACGTGTAGATTCTGCTCCTACTTGAATAATGAGCATAAGAACGATAAAGACTGTGGCGGAAGAAATTTCCTTTTGACATTCTGTGGTATTCGTAAAATTCTGTGTGATGTGATGTTTCTGTTATATATTCAGTCATAATTTATATCTTCCCATAAATTTTCAATCCCGTTGAGATCATTTGTAGGAATTAACAAATCCGTTCTAAATAATGTAGAAGTTTCCAAATATGACATAAATATCATAATAATATTAAAGATATTGTGCTAGAGTTTAACCAGTGATTATTTCAAATTTATAACAATTTTCTCAATTTATTTTTAGGAGCGATTATTAAATGATGACATGAGGGTTAAGGACAATTTGTTATTTTCGTCCAGTTCAGCGGATAGTACTTCAGATTTTCTAACAAACAGTTCTACGGAATTTGTTGTCGTTTTTTTAACTTAATAAAAATCTCAACTCAGCTCATGTTAAAGTCATCTCACTTTGATCTGAGCTGAGGTGAAGCAAATGATAAAAAGAACGGCTAATATACCACAGTCGAGAAATTTGCCATATTTAGAAAAATAACATTTACTCCCGTATTCAAGGTGAATTTAAAAATAAATAATAATATTTTCCCATCTTGAACTAACAACATGAGAAGTTTTAGCTGATATGGTTTTGTAAATAATATCTGCCGAGTGGTGTCTGTCATTGTCCAAACACTGTTGCAAGCGACTTATGAAGTTTCGCATAACTCTTTCGAGTTTCTGGTATTTCTTGGGGTTTACGGCGGATTTCTCTGCGGATTGCCTCCTTTAGGGTTTGCAGGTTCCTCTACTTTGAGATTACTGGTAGATACCCTACAGAAAAAAGTCGCACGGTTTTAAATCTGGCAAGCGCGTAGGCCGAGGAATATCGCCTTTCAGGGATATCAACATTTTCTCAAAACCTGCATTTATGCTCGTGATGCGTGGGCATAATCCCACCCTATTGAAATTAAACATTCTTCAGTCCAAGTTATTCAAGAACTGGAGCAAAAAATTCTGAAACAGGCTCACACAGCGTCAAAATTTATGGTAACTGCCCAATTTCCCTTCATCGATGTTTTCCGGTGTTCCAGCAGTCCATGGTTGTCCACATTCTTTCCTGACAACAAATTATGTTTCCCGAAAGTTTTTTTACCCAAAACATAATCGATTTTCAGGCTAGAACTTTTGGCGCGGGCTTATTTGAAACCGAGTCCTAAACGCGCGCTGGACGACAGCTACAGGCCCGTGTTCGCAAATGTAGACTTCAACGGCTAAAGCGCGTTGCTCGTTTGTCACACTACCCCCACCCTTTTACGACCTCTACTCGCTTCAAAATGCCGTAGTACAACTACTGAGGTTATACTATCGTACACTATACTATAAACATTGCTATAACTGCACCAACAATTATGTATGATAGCGAATCCTGGAATATGCATAAGAAACATGAAAAATAAACGTAACGGAAATGAAATAGCTTAGAAAGATCGCAGGAAAAACAAATGGGAGAGGGATAGAATACATAAAGAATGATGAAAAATCAAGAACTAGATATAGTAACCAGGATAAAATAAAAGCAACTGGGTTAATACGGACACATAATGAGAATAGATCACAACAATCCAGTAAGAATTTATTCGCCATTTTCTATCATTTATTTGTACCCACGGGTTTGCAAATAACATTTCACATATTGTTCTTTTTTATCCCACATCAATCAAACCCTTGTTAAAAGCAGAGTATTTCAATTTCAGAACTAATTTAACTAATAAAACTTCATCTTCTGAAATTAATTAGTTTTCATTGTTTTTCCCAGCGGGTATACCTTCGTAAAATAAATTCCTATTTTCATTTTAGACACTTGGAATAAATGAAATTTTAAATATGTTCATTGCTAGAAATATTATATGAAACGAAAAACGTGAAACGAGTTAGTAGTTACTTTGTTTCGGAATTAAATTCAAAGATGCTGCTTGTGCTTCTAAATGAATACGTTTTAAAGGAAAGTCCTCATTTTCACCCATTTTAATGTATTTATCTTTCAAATAATTCCCAATGACTGAATAATTATTACAGCAAATTTTTTTCAATTACAATATAACAAAACCATAACAACCATTCAATGGCTACTTTGTAATATAAAATACTACATCAATTGACTTGACAGTGTCAAACGATGAATGCAAACATAAAAATCTGATGTGGCCAGAACATAACCTCTCGCCAGATATTTTACCTGGTTGTACGCATAAAACGAAAAGTATTTTTAAATGCAAATACATACATATATTCATGTCTCACTACAAAATAATTCTCACATATATTTGCAAAATCTATGGGATATTTTAATATAAATTATGTACAATACATACATTTTCTTTATATTCAATCTCCTGAAATTTTCTTTTTCTACTTTCTTTTTCTTTATATTCGTCATTTTTTCGCAAATTCCTTTTATATTCTTTTTTACGTATATTCTTTTGCGTTGTTGACTTTTTATTTATTTTCATAATCTTTATAATGATGTACAAATATTGTTGACAGTGGCATACAAATATTTTTAACAGTGACATTTATGTGTCAATTACAAACATTTGAATTTCTTGCCTTGAAGTTGTTTGATCTGAGAATCTTTACATCAAATTATTTCATATGCATTTCTTTATCTCTAAATCTATAGAAGATATAATAGTGAATTTATATTTATCGAATAAAGAATTTAACGTTCTTTAATATAAGTATTTACATAAATTTTCGATAAATAATATTTTTTTCTTGTAACTACTACTTCGGGTTGTCCAATTGTTACCAAAACTTAATCAACTCTTCCCATTATTGTCAGATTGAAGAATCCGTAGTTAAAAATGTCGTAAGTCTTATAGTATTTGAGAAATCGTGGATCCAACATCCACACATCCACACACACGTACGGACATCATTGTAAAAATGTTATAATCGGATTCTAGGGACTTTAAAACGTGCTTATTCACTAAAATCTGGATATGCGATTTTTAGAATGAATTCAATACCTCTCTTAGCGAGAGGTAAAAATGATTTAAGAAGTTTTTAAAAAAAGAATTGGATAAAACGTTGTATTACACTCGTGTGGAATGTATATTGGTCACTAAAGAAAATTAGCCACTCGCCCTGCGTGACTAATATAATTCCACACTCATATAATAAATAACTATTAATTGGATAAAGAAAATATTTCAGCGTTTGGAGAAGCTAAACGTTCGTCCGTCAAACGCCTACAGACGTATTTAATCATCTTTTAATTCATAAAATTATTACATAAATAGTGCATTTTGTATGCGCTACATACATCAAGAAACATAATTAAAATACCTTTTGTCTGGCATCCTTTTCTCGTGTCCTAATTTTAATTACACATTCTTGTATTCATAATTAAATTTCATTTTGTTTAACTCCAACTCCACGGGCATAGAAATAAATGAAGCAACTTGTCAACATTGCAGTTCAATATAGCGAGAGTAATAGTGAGCGATGACAGTAAAATAACCAATAAGTGCAACGTTTTCACTTAACTGGCCATTAAAGCCGTCGATCTTGCACATGGCGAGCACCTATCGAAGCCCCATGCAATTTTAATCGATTTCTTTACGACTGGAATGTTATTTAAAGCCCGCACGAACGGTTAATCCTCACGGATAACGGAGGAGGAATTCTTCACGTGTCTTACGAAACCATTCTCGAGCAATTTTATTGATGTGGTAATTATCTGGATCACTGCGATTAATTTAGGATACAGATTATTGCAAAAAGTTTAAATTATTGCTCCTGAAGTGTTTTACGGGTCTGATAATGCTTTAAACTTTAATCTACAGGAACCAAAGATTGAAAGTTTGTGTAATGAAACTTAAATGTACATTGTTCAACATTTTTACATTGGAGAATAAAATATAGAAGATTGCAGTCAATCGTTTATTTAAAAGGTCTAAAAGGCGATGGTTTGCTACCTATTGTAGCTTCTTCAGGGCGAAAGACTTAATTATTACAAAGGCAAAATAAATTATTCAAAAATTACGTTATTATAAATATCAAAATACTAATATCAACTTCGTTAATTATTACATAATCCTCTTTTGGGAAAATCAGATGCGGATTTGAACCAGTGATAAATAGAGATGACACCCTGTTTTTAAAATTGTTGTTCATATTTTTTGTTGATCAATGCCCAAGAAGGAGTTGAACTCAGGACACAATTAATATCCGAATCCATAGTCAGTACTTCGTCTCGAATCACGTTCGAGTATGACTTGAGTACCAAATTTCTTGTTAAGCATGTATTATTTCACTCATATTTCGATCGAAGGTTTACATGAGTCAAGCTCCAAGCAACCTTGAGTAATGCTTCAGGTAATGCTTGATTCTTTTTTAAAAATTTTAGATAGACTTGAATGATTACTATAAATTGTTAAATTGTCATTTACATTATTTAAAACATATAAGTCTCTTGAAGATAATCTATAATTTATAGATGTAGTAGAAGAATGGGAGGTTGCATCAAGAAGATACTTCCATATTAGTACTTAAACAAGAATTTACGAAGTTTCGACTCTAAAACAGATCATATGCTTTTGTGATCGAGAACAACCGAAGTAATGCTTGGTTAAGTAATATTCAAAAATCAAAGTGAATATTGACTACGGACATAAATCTTTCTGCATCTGAAAAGTCGTAATCTAAACAATCGGCCTATTTCTCTAAGCAAAAACCATTTTCAGTTGTTAATTTCAATGTCAGTTGATAAGTTCAAAATCCCAATTCACTATTAACATCAAGTTGCTAAAATTTAACAAATAGTCGTTACGTCGAGTTGTTAATCTAGCAACTGCATTTCTCTCGTTGTTAGTATTGAACAATCGTTGGTAAATGGTTTTTCTTGAAAATGTTGTTAGGAAATAAACTTTTACTGGAAATAGAGGAACGACAGCAAAGGCAAACTATTTATAAACTAATTTTTAATTAAGATTTTAAATTTACGCAAAGAAATTTGCGAGATGTTAGTAATTCATTCCCGATACTAATATCGGGGAAAAAAAAAATATTGACAGAGATATCCAAACTGAGCAAGTGTCGTTTAATTCGTGAATTGGATGGTCTCATGCTTCAAGCATACTGAGTCAGTATATGCCCGAAGGTCTCATGTTACAAGATGAAGGGTTTACATTTATTCCAAAATTAAATATTTTAATTATTAATATTGAATAAATTTTCAGATTCTCTCCCGAAAAGGTATAAATTCAATTTTTTGAAATTTGTTTTCATTTCTCTTACACATTTAAATTTAAACAGCCATTTCAACAATGTCAATTTCTATTATTTTTACTGCTAAAACTTCTTAACGATGGTCATGCGTCATTCCTAATGATAAGATTTTTAAAATTTCGAAAACGATCGCATCGAATTGAATAAACATGTATGCTAAACTGGAGGACTTTATCAGATTCTCCCAACACTTAATTTCTACGCCTAGCTATGGGTCTTATAAAGAGATTACAGCGCAAAATTTTAAGTCAATCAACCATTTGCAAAATTTTTAACTAGCAGTTATCAGGACTGAAATGCAAAACTAGCTTCGTTATTTAATTAGTCCAAAATTATCATGAAATCTACAATTAGAGAATATTATTCCGTGGAACATCTTGCACCCTAAATTTTCTTATCACTCATTATTAAAAACTCAAACGTCAAACGAATCAAAATCTGTCACATTAGGTTGTGAACAGAGTAGAAATATGTACAAATATTGAGAATCGACATGCCTTTTAAGTTACTTGTTAATAACTTCACTGCTATATTTAACAACGATTGTTCAGAACGGCCGTTTTTAACAATGTCGTTAATTATGTATACCAATTGAATGACAGTTGTTACAAGAGTTGATAAAAATCGTTGTTAACTCTTAGTTGTTACCTAACGACTATGTTAACAACTATCTTAGTGAATTAGGCCGTTATCAGCTCCTTCTTCTTTGCATTGTCAATTTACAAATTGATGATGGATTTTGATTCAAGAAATTATTTTACTGGTCAAAAATTAGCGGTTTTATGATCAAGCTACAAATTGGTAGTACCATAAATATAGTTGCCGTCAAATAAATATGGACTGGATATTTCTACGTAGCTGGCGAAATTGTACAATAAAGTTTATCCTTTATTTATTTTGTGAAACTAAACCGAGTGTTTTATTTAATAATTTCCAATATGTTTCACCGAGTGCCAACAGCTTCATCCATTGATTTAATTATTTCTACTTTGTTGCGAATTCAGTCGCAATGCTGAAAATGCTGAATTATGAAGAAGTGACAGGGTGCGAAGAAGTGAAAAAGTTTAACATCAGTCCATACTTATTTGACTACGACTATTGTGACATAAGTTTGCAATAACATGTCTTAGGGGTGATTACAGAACTACATATCACACAATATTGAATACGAGTGTGTTACAGAAAAAAGTATAATTCAGATGTTACTAGATTCTATGCGACAGTGTCCTCGAGAACAACCATTGTTTCCAACAAAATGTTAATTCCAGTCCAGTCGCACAACAATTCAATTGCACACATTTCATCCGAGTTTCAATTGAATTAAATCCCACCCATGCCCAAGTCACAAGTTAGCCATAACAACAGTAATACTCGTAGTTGCCGTAAACCAGTACAGACAGTAGCCGGCGCAAGAAATAATTAACACCGCTAAGAGAATAATGCATTTCGCTTATCACAAACATATTACATAGCACGTAGCATTCTCCTGCTAACACGTACAGTAACTAAAGTGCACCATTTCCTTCCCGACGCGCGTTTATTGCACTATTTGTCACGGCGCGGATGCGACAGTAATGAGAGTAATGCGAAGCCACGTTGATGGAGATTTGTGGGAAAGTACGGACGGTCAATTGGCCTACGAATACGTAGGTCTCTGGGGCTCCGCCTTAAGAGTAGTGAGACTCCTACGCCCCAGATAGGGAGGAGTTTTTCTAAGCACTCAAATTTTTTCGAGGGTGTTTTATGCTGAGTGATTTTTGATCGTAGTAGGTCAGGGAGGGAGTTTTATTGCAGAGTATTTGGTATTTGGGTTTGTAGGGAGGATTGACAAACAATGAACTAAATCGAAAGGAAAATTTTTCCGCGGGGTCAAATTTTTCGAAGCATTCCGCGCGGTCGAATTCCAGGCGATCGAAATCCCACGCAGAAGTATCAATAATTTTACTTAAAATGTATAGGTAAATTCTTTTCCTGCTTCATTCATTAAATATTATGCTTTAAAATTTCTTTTTAATATATTATCTTTGACTCGGAACTACCACGAAGCATAGATAGAGTTATTTGTATCGTGTAACATTTCCAAAGTGGGATTCAACGGCGTGGAAATATTTGAATTTCTGTAGAACGGAAAAAGTGGTGGGGGTACATTTCGACCGGCTGGAATTTCGACCGCGTGGAATTTGACCGCGCGGAACGTATACATTTTTTTCAATAATAATATAACAAGAAAGTGAGAATAAAATGAAAATAATTTGACAGAATAGTCACAAAAGGTCGTAGGGCTTGAGTGGCTATTGCCAAATGGCAACAAGTTTGAGAAAAATCTAGAAAATTATTTTTTAATTTATCGAACTTTCGAATTATATTTAATTTGATTATTTTTTAATCCACAACTAGAACACACGTTGACATTGCAAAATAAATAATCAACAGATATAATTACTAATTATGGTTTTCTGGAAGTGGTTCCTATATTTTTTGATTTATTTCATGATCAGAAATGGCACAAAATTGGTCTTTTTCGCTCATTTTAAATTGATTAATATCTGACATATGTTAACAAAAGTTACAGAGTTTATTCCCGGGAATAATCTCTAGAACTTTATTCTGAGTATAATAATGACCAGCATTGGTTAAAACGCAGACACGTGACACAATATAGAAAATTTCATTACTTGTAAGAAATGTCAAAAAAATAATCATTAGCATAATAAAAATCTGATGTGGCCAGCACATTACCTTCCGTTAGTTCTATGTATTTTATATAAATTTCAGAAAGATAGTTCCTTGCAAAAGATTTTATTTCTTGTACTTTACCTTACGGCAATTGTATGTATTTTATATAAATTCCATACAGAAAATTTCTAGAAAAAGATCCTATTTCCAGTAAAATTATAAGACAAACACACTGACATCTTTCAATTAGTATTTTCTTAATATAGTAGCTGTTTCCATAACTACCTATGGCTACTTTATGAAATTTAATTTCTTTATAATTTTTTAACTCTTTATCCGTTTATTATTAAGCATAAAATGCAGTCGAATCGTATAGAGAATAAAATATTCTTTAATATTTATTAATAACATTAATTGTAATATAATGATATTTAACATAGTTTTTTCAAGAAAAACTGTTAAAATCTTCAAATGAGGGTACTTCCAGGTGACCAATTGTAACCAAAATCTAATCAGCTCTTCATATTGATGTAACGAGGAAGAATACGAAAGAATTATAATTTTTGAAATTGTAGTATTAGAGTTATCGCAGACGATATTTTTATTACACACACATGCACGCACACACACACCCACACACACACACCCACACACACACACACACACACACACACACACACACACACATACACATACACACACACACACACATATACACACACACATGTATACACACGCATGTACACACACGTGCGCACACACACACACGTGCACACACACACACACACACACACACACACACACACACACACACAGAGAGAGAGAGAGAGAGAGAGAGAGAGAGAGACAATCATCGTAAAAATAGTAAAACTGTATTCTAGGGACCCTAAAACGTGCTTATTGATTAAAAACTCATAATCAAATTTTTTGACCAAAGACAATATCTTCCTTACCTAAAGGTGACGGAAGGTAAAAATGAAAAGGCAACTAATTTTTTTCTAAAAATGATATTTCAATGTCATCAGGGGACAAAGCTTGAGTGCTTCAAAGCACCAGATACCATTACTTGTCAAAATAAGTTCCTGTACTTATTTCCTACATATTTTAATTTAAAAATCAATCAGAATTTCGCAAGAAAAGTTATTTCATTACCTACCGTATAGATGTTATAGATACCACAACAGTATGAATACAAGGTAGATAATTATCTCTATTTTCGATAACAACTTCAGCATACTTGAAATTTATCTCCGAAAACCCATTTCCAAGATGTAATTACCAGCCCGCGATTACCACGAGATAATTCAATATTTATTATAAAATTATCTGATCATTAGAGGTAAACATCTATATTCAATAGTTCATTATCGACTATAGTCGATAGTTGGTGGGCATAACGTGATAATTACCCTTATGAAGACGAGAGGGGAAACTTTACCACCATATGATGAAATTTTACCACAGAGCTAAACTAAATTGAAAATTTTAATGGCAGAATCACGTCAGTTTTGCCTAGACAGAGATATTGATTACCGAATAAACAAATGGTTTATTAATGTTGGAGTTTGTTAGCTTTGCTATTGAGTTCAACGGGTATTGGAAATTGAGTGGTCCACATTAGTTTTGTAGTTAATTTGGATAAATATTTGGATATGTCACACATCATTTCCAACTCTAAATAAATGTATGAGATATAGGTATTTTGATTTTTCCAATACAACTCTCGACCGTTTACTGACATAGTATTGTCTTTGTTTTAATCAAAAAATATTGGAGCCTTCAATAAATGAATCTTCATGTTCTTGAGGTCTGTGGACTGTGGATGTGATTGTTATGTTTTATCAATTTGAATTTGACTTCGATGTTTGTCCACTTTTAAACAGCTTTAATTATTCGCACAATTTTACGATTTTACGATGCAAAGAGCTTAGAGCAACGCTATGAAGTTCTTATATTAAGAATACGAATAAATTCTGCAAGAAAGCTTTCCTTTTCACAAAATAAAATGTCAATTGTAAAACATATCATAAATAAAAAATCTGATGTGGCCAGCACATTACCTTCCGTCAGTTCTGTCTATTTTGTACAAATTTCATACGGAAAGTTCCTTGCTAAATTAAATATTCTATTTCTTGTACATTACCTTCCCGCAGTTGCATGTATTTTATGCAAATTTCATACAGAAAATTATTATTTTGTGACGTTTTCTATATACAGTGTAATGTATCTGCAGAAATAAAAGATTTATTATTATTATTTCTTGTACATTACCTTAAAGCAGTTGTATGTATTTTATACAAATTCCATACAGAAAGCAAAAGATCCTATATTTCCAGTAAAAATTGTAAGACAAACACACTATGTCAATTTCACTTGACACTGACATCTTTCAATCAGAATTTTCTTAATATAGTAGCTGTTTTCATAGCTATGGCTACTTTATGAAATTTAATTTCTTTATAATTTTTTAACTCTATATCCATTTAATATTAAGTATAAAATGCAGTGAAATCGTACAGAGAATAAAATATACTTTAATATTTATAATAACATCAAATGTGAAAAAATTATATTTAACATAGTTTTTTCAAGAAAAACTGTTAAAATCTTCAAATGATGGTACTTCCGGTTGACCAATTGTAACCAAAATCTAATCAGCTCTTCATATGGATGTAACGAAGAAGTACACGAAAAAATTATAATTTTTGTAACTGTAGTATTAGAGTTATCGCAGACGAAAATTTTGTTACACACACACACACATCCACACACACACACATCCACACACACACACACATACACACACACACACACACACACACACACACACACACACACACACACACATACAGACATCATCGTAAAAATAGTAAATTCGTATTCTAGGGACCCTAAAACGTGCTTATTGATTAAAAACTCATCATCGAATTTTTTGACCAAAGACAATACCTTCCTTACCTAAAGGTGACGGAAGGTAAAAATCTGGTGTGGCCAACACAATACCTCCCGCCATTAACTGCCCGAGTCGCAAAAAAGATTAAGCTAATCCTTATTATTGGATTAGCGAATTTTACTCTAATTTTGGCAGTTTATTTCTTACAATATAGTCTAATCTAATCCAACGAACTACCTTTTTTGATAATAAAATATAGAAAAATACCGGGGATAGAATAGAATTCACTAATCCAATAATAAGAATTAGCTTAAACTTTTTGGCGAATCGTTAATTTTATTAATCTATACTCTATCCTTTTTAACTATAGAGTGGTGTGAAATTAGAAGCAATTTGATCTTGTTGTTTGATTGGATAATATCGCAGTATTGTCCAATCAGAAACAAGTTTAATCTGCTTCTATCTTCGCAGCACTCTATAGTTAAAACGAATAGAGTTTAAATACGTACCTACATATTTATTTATGCTGGAAACTGTTTTGATTTCCTTTCCTATTGTTCTATTTACTTTTTTCTTTTTAAATTATAGATAATTTTATAACTTTATCCATAATATATGTAGAAAAAGTATTAATGCAAATCTGTAGAAAATTTAATAATCTTTAATTTTTATAATAACGTTAATCTCGAAAAAATAACATTTAAAGGTATTTTTTGAAGAAAAACTATTTTTAGCTTCCAGTAAATTCCATAATAGAGAAAGTTCGAAATACAAGGTTTCAAAATTTTCTGAAAAATAGTATTTAAGTTAGAGTGGAGGATCCACACATACACACAGACATCATCGTGAAAATGTTAATATTGGATTCTAGGGACCTTAAAACGTGCTCATTTACCAAAATTTCGATATGTAATTTTTAGCACGATCCCTATGGGGTAAAAACATATAAATAACTATTTTATTGGAACAGCATTTTTTGTTCATGAAAATAATGGAAATATTGTTAATGTACACTGCTTTTAACTCTTAATGGTCTAAATTTATTGTAGTAGCCTTCATCATATGATCGAACATCCATCCATTACATTTTTTTTATTCAGACATACATCAATCCATATTTACAAACATTGAAAAACAACAAAAAACATCAATTACTATCACATATCCATCAGTCGATCTACACGCACATAGTGTTAGGGGTTGGATATGTAGTGGTAGTGTGAGAAGGGTGGGTGGGTGCTAGTCGAAATTGGCGAGCGATCTACAACGCAATCCATTAGTAAACGAGCACCATTAGTAAATTTGATAGCGCGAATTCGCAATGAAGCTCCCGTGAATGGCCAATAGCCCATTGCACAAATGAAAATCTAGAATCTAGTTGGCCAGGCCAGATGTTTAGCTGGTGGGAAGTTTGGATGTTTCGATGCTCTTCCGGTGTGCAGACCTAGTAAAACTTTCCACTTGTGGGGTTTTTCTTACTTCGCCTGGACACAGGAAACCACTTCTCTTTAGTAGAAATCACTGTACAAGTTTCAAAGAACAGACAAAGTTTCTTGTAGGTGGTTGTTCAACGAAATATGTGCTCGACATAACTGCGTTCTTCAAAAAGAATACAGAAACTGTGCAAAACATTAAACAGTGTTTCAAGTATCATTTAGTAATTCCAGACCTCTCACGTTTTCTATTTTTAACTGTGTTAGAAATTTTGAATGAAAAATAAATGTTCTAGGGTTGTTTTCTTAATATTGTGCCTAATTACTAGACAGTAATTTTTTGACATAAATTTGATTGTAACGTTTTGAAAATACAGTTATTGGAAGTGAACATATCTGTCAAAAATCATCAAATTTAACAACACACATTTTTGAGCTGTATTTTTTTGCAATTTTAAACGTTAGTTAAGCCGCCATTTTTTTTATAAACTGAAGAAAGTATTGGGTCTGAGTCATGTTAACTTTCGTAAAACTTTGGTGCAATGCATTTCATCTTGATCGTACGGCTGATAAAACGAAAACAAGTTAGTGGTTACTTGCTTTGGAATTAAATTCAAAGATGCTCCTTGTGCTTCTAAGTATCTAAGTGAATACGTCATAAAGGAAGGCCCTCATTTTCACCCAACTTATGCCCGGTTTTATAAACATCGAATAAACTGCTGAGTTATTACTTTGAAAGTAAATTTAATCGACGAGAAAATAAAAATGTCTGTTTTATAAATCAAGTTACAGAGTAAAATAACTACTTGCAGAGTAAATATTTTATCCTACTGATTTACCTACAGAGACATGACATCTGTCATTATTTTATGATTTTTGCATATAAATATTTTAATATTTTCTATAAACATATACATTTAATATTGTTTTCACTATATTAAGAACCTATAAGCCAGAGTGGCAATAAAATTTTATTTTTTTATGAATTTGCAACTACAATTTTAACTGGGGACATGGAAAAG
Organism: Harpalus rubripes; assembly: GCA_963082715.1. Classification (NCBI taxonomy): domain Eukaryota; kingdom Metazoa; phylum Arthropoda; class Insecta; order Coleoptera; family Carabidae; genus Harpalus; species Harpalus rubripes. The sequence continues at coordinate 3,957,151 of OY720454.1, read as the reverse complement.
AGCCTCCATGAAGAGTACACTCAGGCTACGGTTTCTTATATCGGCTAATCTTTCCACTACTGGAGCATAAGAGAGATTGATAAAACATTACTAGACGGTATCCCTTAAAACCACTACTAACGATAATGTTAATCTCCAACTGAAGAGGATCTATTCCAAGCAATGTGCCGTAGAATGTCTCAATAACATCGTATTCTGTATGTCTCTGACACGAAATAAATCCAAAAGTCAAAATAGAAAATAAAGTGTCTCATAAAGTGCCAGGTGTCAACTAACATGGAGAAAAGAGAGAACGGGGAAAAAATTACACAGAAATAGACAAAGCAATTATATTGGATATAAATAAATAAATACAAAAAATAATGCAAGAGATGAAATTTATAATGAATTTAATTTAATTTATGTTGATGTGTCAATTTTATTCTACAGAATAAAATTTACTTCCTCGAAAATCGGTGGAGTAATTTATTCTCTAGATTTACTTAGCTAGTACTTTTATTTTTTCATTATAAAACGAAAATCTCTGGAATAAACTATTTTACTTTAAGAGTAAATTTTACTTTGCTAGTAATTTACTTATTCATCTTTTATAAAACTGGGCATTAATGTATTTTTCTTTCAAATAATTCCCAATGACAGACAATTGGTTTGTTCGTTTCGCTACCTTGCGTCTACGGTTTACTGCCGCGCCCATATACTTTGTATAGAGGCGGCAGTAAACCGTAGACGCAAAGTAGTGAAACGAACATACCTAATAATTATTACAGCAAATTTTTGTCAATAACAATATAACAAAACTATAACAACCATTCAATGGCTACTTTGTAATTTAAAATACTACATCAATTGACTTGTCAGTGTCAAACAATGCATGAAAACATAGAAATGATTTAAGAAGTTTTTAAAAAACGTTGTATTTCACTCGTGTGGAATATATATGTCACTAAAGAAAATTAGCCACTCGCCATGCGGGCTACGTGGCTAAACTTTTTCTTTCGTGACTAATATGATACATTCCACACTCATATAATAAATAACTATTCTTTGCTGTTTGAAATCATATTACTGTTCGTTTGATTCAAACAACCCTTGGTATTAACGTGAAAGCGACGTATACATCTTGCAAAAGCATTTGTGTATACGAAAGTTATGTGTTCGCTGGATTTCATAATTTAATACCGACTCAAAAGGCAGATCATGTCAATTGATGCAAAACCACTTTCGTATGCTTTGCTTTCGGATCTTACTTTTTAAAGAAAGGCTTTAAATTATTGCTGTCTGTTATTGCAAATAAGTATTTTAATTATTAAAAATATCTCTAGCATTTGCTGAAAAGCAGCTGAAATTTAAACCGAGTCTTTCTTCATGAAACTCTACTTCTATATCCTTATTTCTTTCCGAGTGCAGCATTTAATTAAAAGGTTAGTTGAAGTCGGTCGCAGCAAGAAAATTAATTGTATTCATTTACAATACTCTGCGATAAAGAAACTAGCAATTTATCTAAGAGGATTACAAACAAGGGAAATAGTGAGAATTATCAGGGTGATGATAGAATAACAAGATAAATTATGAGATAGAAACGAAAGGAGAATAAATAACAGAAAATTAAATGAATATACGCGACGCTACTAGAGGAAATTTTTGTTGTGAACAAGTACAATTTATGAGCCAGATATAAGATATGAAATGCTACATTTAACATTTGTATCTCCGGAAGTAAGAAAATGAGAATGTTATTTTTGTTATTAAGGAAAGTGTACCGTGTTTTTCCTTATGAAGATATCTTATTTTTAATAAGAAATTGCTGCCAGTTTTAACTACTTACCGACAACTAAAGGATTATCTGATACTCTAATGTATTCTAACCTTTTTTATATTTTTCCACTTGCATTTTGCATATTATTTATTGTGATGCTTCAAAATATTTCGCAAACTTGAATGATTATTTTTTGATGTTCCATTTGTGTCACGTGTCTGCGTTTTAACCAATCCTGTCATTATTATACTAAGAATAAAGCTCTAGAGATTATTCCCAGGAATAATCGCTATAGCTTTTGTTTTTGTTGACAGATAGTAATCAACACATAAATAAAATGAGCGAAAAAGACAAATTTTGTGTCATTTCGATCATGAAATAAATCAAAAAATTATAGAAACCACTTCCAGAAATACCATAACTAGTAATTATATCTTTTGATTATTTATTTTGCATTGTCAAAGTGTGTTGTAGTTGTCAAAACAGACTTCCCAACTGAGCCATGTAAATGAATCTTCTTAATTACGACATTAGATAGCGTTACAATAACATGGCAGCTTGATTCCGTTGTTTGAAACTTGTGGATCAATAAATAATCTAATTAAATATAATTCGAGAGTTCGATAAATTCTCACTCTCTTGTTATATTGACTTGTCAACAACGGTCTACATAATGAAAATAAAATAAAATGAAAATTTAATGCTCTTCATTACTACACACAGATAACGTTAGCCTATCGTTCTAAATACGGTCTACTTTATTCTAAAGTAAAGTAATAAGCATGATGAATAAAGCAAATAATTTGAATATTTGTCATATTGACATATGTCAAAATAATTATTCTGTTAACCATAGCAATCTAAAAGTAGCATAAATGAGAATTTCAAAAATGATATTTATCAACAATGTCTTAATTTTCTGAAACCGATAAACTATTGAACAAAGCACGGATGTTATTAATCATAACAAGCCTAGGTGTCTTAAAATCCTCGCTTTACGAGCTCGGATTTCAAACTTACGTCTGCGGCAGTTATGATGTGCATAACATTCCTAGGTATGTTAATAGCTATTAATTTCATATATTTTATTGTCAGAAAATTTTAAAATAATAACATTTTAGCAGTTCAACATCAAAATAAGCCCAAACATTGGTCTTGTCAAAGTGCCACGCGCACACAAATCAGCTGATTCCAAGCACTTCAAGGTCGTTCGAGTCCTATGTCTGCTCGCGCCTTATAAGGGATAGGGGAGTTACTTTTCATTTTTCAGGGCCGCGAAACATATTTTGTATCCAACATGACCTGAAATTGTCTTTACTGGGCTCACAAGCTTTCAAAGCTCGCCCTGGAATATGCTTACTCACCCAGTAAAGTATCACTTTCAGGTCTTGTTACGTAAATTACTATTCTGCTACTACTTACCTTTTACATCTTTACAATGTAAGTTTTGTAATATAAAAAAAACCTTCCATAAAAAATGTTTTAATATGCGTCAAAACTTTTGTCACATTAGCTTTACTAACTTCTCAACGTCATATTCTAAATTATTTATAAATTCAGTAATTAATTATGACCTCCCCAGCATATTATAATTTTTTTCTGCAAAAAACAGTTGGGGTTGTAGTGTCCTAAGCAATGGCGTGTCGTCGACAGCATCGCCCTGACGGACTCCGCCGCAACTAAAGAAATGGATTAGCATTAGCGGTTGCCGGCGTTTACATACTAATGAGAAGGGATACAATACTTTGTTTTACATGCGAATTCGAGTTTTTGTGGCGCAATGAATGAATTTTGATGCGAATGACAAGGGAATAGTAAATAAGGCCCTGCTTGTGAAATGGTGGTAATTATATTCAGAATTTATTAACTGACAGAAAAGTTTTTATTTAAATTTATTATTGTGTTTAGAATCACAAATTTATGTTTATGACTGAAGATGTAATTTCAACTTTGGGGTAAATTAATTTTAGAAAGAGGTAAATTTATATGATTAGGGCCCGATCCTACCATCCCTAGTTAAAGTGACTGTTTGTTAACCATTAGTTAAGAATTAAATTGAAGGTTAGAAGCGATGCGAACAACAGTTTTAACTTCCAATTAGTTCTAATCAAAGGTGGTAAGAACAATTTTGCAACATAACCGTTGGTTTACACTACAGTCTCATTTCCACCGATTGTCTAAATGCGTAAGAGTTATAATTAATAACTAAGCGTAATGCGTAAAAATGTTTATCATATGGCAAAGTTTACTACCATTTCTAGCTATGCGTAAGACTTAATGCTTAAGGGGCTGTTCTTAAATTACGTAACGCAAAATTAGGAAATTTTTGATACCCCCTTCCCCCTTTGTAACGCACCCGTAACGCAAACATGAACCCCCCCATATATTACGTAACGCAGTACTTGACCCCCCCCCCCATTTTTTACTGGATATAAAAGTATATGGCCTCCTTAATATTCAGTTAAAATTTGAAACAGAAACTATTTAAATTAATGTACATAAAGATGAAAAATAATATACTACTCTTGCCCTACGGCTTGTCACCCCAATTTTTTTACTGTATATAAAAGTATATGGCCTCCTTAATATTCAGTTAAAATTTGAAACAGAAACTATTTAAATTAATGTACATAAAGATGAAAAATAATATACTACTCTTGCCCTACGGCTTGTCACCCCAATTTTTTTACTGTATATAAAAGTATATGGCCTCCTTAATATTCAGTTAAAATTTGAAACAGAAACTAATTAAATTAATGTACATAAAGATGAAAACATAACAGTACAGAAATTAAAAGCATATGCATTTCCATATGCTTTTAACAAACTATTGAAAAGTTTTTCCTTATTAACACTACTTGAATTCATGTTTTAATATGAATTGCATTGCACGAATGAAAGACCACTGGCCCGAATTTGAACTGTGCCCGACATATTATGTTGACTGTTATTGAAAACAAACGACTGCCTATGCATATACGAATTAGCACCGCGAAATTTGAATATTTCAAAACTATTAAAGCAAGTTTAGCAATATTTTTTTATATTTTATCGTTACGTAACGCACACATTAACCCTCCCCCACCCCCTCGTCACGCTGCGTAACGCTACTCTTGACCCCCCCCCCCTTGAAGCGTTACGTAATTTAAGGACAGCCCCTAAGAACTAAGAGCAATGCATAAGAACAAAAGTTTGCAAACTCCAAGGTTTAATGCGTAATGACTAAGCACAATTGTGAGATGGACATACATAACTGTCATCTGTCTTTCTTTATTTTCTAATCTGAATTGTCAACTGTCAGTCTATTTTATAAGTATTACGTTTTTAATTTTTCGATATGGATATAGGTACAGAAAATTATGTATATGACATATTAAAACAAACAAGAATTACTGCAGTAATTGCAGTCTGCTAGAGTTAAGAATAAAAAGGAAAAAAATATGACATTTCTGTCGAATTAGTCACTAAACAAAGTAGCTGGAAATGGTATCCTAGTAAATTGTTATAATGCATTAAGCCTTATGTACAAATTATTATGCATTAAGTATTAAAACATTCGGTGGAAATGAGGCTTTACTGTCACTAAGTAGTGGTGATAGGAGCGATTATTGAGAGTCACATTTTTATTACTATCCCTATAGGTACAGGGAATTTATTTAAAATGCAACAAACACATATGTAACTCAGTTATCTTTAGTTGTTTCTGATGTATGCACGTATTTTATTACCTTTGATATTTATTGACATTTTCAACCTTACAATTTTTATTTTGTAATGATCTTATTTTTCAACTGTACTTTAACTATCCCTTATGATGATTCATTTGGAATCGAAACGTAGGAAAGTTAATTAAATTACTATTTAATGAACACTGTTTGCTACGACTGTATCTCCAATTATTCTCATCATCCTTACAATCATATTAATAGTCAAGTAATACCAACAAATATTGTAATAGTATTGCAATACAGGAAATAATAATTTTTAGTCATTTCCAGCTGGTAGTTTTTCATCAGTAGCCTGTTTCATAAAACTTGTAGTTTTTACTATAGTTATGAACTATAGTAGCAACATATCGTTAATACAGTAAATAATCACGTTTTATAAAAAATTTCTACTGTAGTATTCTAGGGAGGTGATTTTACTGCAGTAATCTGAATTTAACCTAAAAATATAGACAGCGCGGCAAAATGTCAAAAGAAAAAAAAACACTGTTGTAATAAGACGAGGGTAAGCGCAATAACAGATAAATAACTTTTTATAAACTCTTCTAAATTATAGTTTCAATAATCATATTTTAACTCTGTTTATCTGTTTAAGTTATAAATGTCAAAATTCAGTTTAGAAATTCTTATCGTATTATGATAGTCACGACATTTATTTGTTGATCTTAGTCTAGAAATTATGTATACGTGCGTGACTTTGGACCCTAGCCTATGCACCCCGTACCCCTAAGATAATCCTGTCCTGAAGATAGCGTTTTGTTTTAAGATAGTCGACATTAGATAGTCATGGGATAAACATGTAAGAGTCGAAATTAGTTTGTCGCGTCGGGCAGACGTGTCTTGTTTTTTGGACATGTAGTGTTATAGTTTTGCCAGCTCACTATGTAACCATGTAAATAAAAACCGTTAGTCAGTAGTCAGTAAATATCAGTAGTGTTCATGTCCGTAAATTCGTAGGGATTACCAGTGTTAATGTATGTGTGTTCTTCTTTCTCAAGAAGTTCTTTTCACGAAATCCTTATCACCAGTCAGTAAGAGTCAGTGTTTCATCGTTGGAGTCATCAGTTTAGTATCATCATCCTCTTCAGTCTTCATCTTTCAGCTTCAGAGACCCCCTCGTGTTACACTGTACAATGGGTGCGAGCAAACCGAACTTGCGATGGTATTTTTGGATTCCGCACTATTAGTGGAATAAGCTATGTCTTCAATGGATATATGGAAGCTAATAATAAAACCCCATCCGCATTTGGTCTTCAGCAATCTTCCATTCTGTTATACAAATTACTATTTCTCAGTATCCTAGTGTCATCGGCACTTCCTGGCCAGTAAACACAACAATAATAAAAATAATAATCTGGTCCACAAACTAACATTACATTTATCGAATGATTGCCTTCAACAAATGCTACTTCATGATTGCTAGGTGCGTCAATTTTAATCAAAGTACTATCTAATACCCCACAGACTAAAGGCATTCCTGCCATTTCATAAAATTTATGTACAACCTCATCAATATTTTCAGGCCATTTAACAAACTGACGAAACAAAACAGTATAAACAACATTTACGAGTATACCACACGACAAACAGAACCTTCCTTTGATACCCTATACATGTCTCCAATTGTGTGGTACGGGGCACCAGTGCCTAACCAGTGCAAAGCTATTTGCAATTGTTGTTTTGGAGATAGTGCTTTACTATGTTCCGTGGGGTGTTGTTCAATATTTTCCAATATTGTGTCAAACACTTGTGAACGCATTCTAAATCGTTAATATTCTGTGTGTTCTGTATTCAACCACTTCATCTTTTGATTCAATAGACATGATTTTACCTTATGCAGAAGTTACGATCCTCTACACCTTAGTAAAATAATCGTCGCTTGTACTGTGGTAATTTTATTTGCATAATTTTTATGAAATGGTTTTATTAGTTACCTTAGTAAAAATTGACAGTAAAATAACTCTTACTGTCGTAGACAATTATTTACATTGGTTGTTTTATGAAACAAACAATAGTAATTACTATAAAATTTTACTATTAGTTCTTCAGTAACTACCACAGTATTTTTTTTTATGAAACAGGCTACAGGTCAAATTTCTTTTACTCTGTATTCTGTTGGCAGATATAAGCCGACCAACGCCAAACTTAAAAAATATGTCACCCCTCTCTTCGATGGCTTTGAAAGCTCGTAAGATGACGCCTTGTGAACGCTCTTTATGGTAAACGAAATCGCTTTTCATTCTATCAACACCATTTTCTTCTGATCAGTTAAAAATAGCTATTATTCTATCAGTTAAGTTCATTGTTCATTCTGTAACTGTTCGAAGTTGTATCTTTGTGAGTGGGTGAGCTAGTCAAAGTACAAAGCCAACTAATTATACAACACAAACAGATCTACTACTATGCGATATGAATTTGCCTTACTATAACTATCAACATAACATAATGAATGTAGTAAACATAGCGATAGCGTCTGTTGTCTGTCGGCATGTGGTAAACATTGCTATTTATGTATGATGTTAGGTTAGGTTCAGGAGTAGTAAACAACTGCAAAACGCCTCCAGTCAAATGCTTGCAGAGGAAACAATTGAATTGCTGTACGCCATTAATCAAAAACATTGCAACTGCAACTGCTCTTTGAGTGGGAAGATTTTTAGAAAGAAATATGGTCTTCTTTCTTCGACAGCTTAGAAGTAAATGTTCTGTAGTAATATATTAAGTGCATTGAAAATTGGGTCTCGTGGCCGCCTGCCTGAGTGTCTGATCGCGAATCTGGGGTACCCAAATATTTCAAATTTTAAATGACACAAAATTGACACCTGTGGGGAACTCTCCACGTCAGCAATGAGTGCCCGTGAGGTGAGGCCTGGTAAACGCCCGCACGGTACAAATATGTCATCATCATTACCGATATCTGCGTTCAAAGCATATTGGCACACCCAGCAAAGGGTAATATGATGTGATGATATATTTATTTATTGAAAATGATCGAAAATTCTGCATGAAATTATGTGTTGCCTAGAAACTGCATGAGTTTGCTTTGATAGTAATTTGACAAAAAGTGCCCGAAGCGAAGTTGAGGGTACTTTTTCTGTCATATTACTATCAAAATAAAAGAACGTAGTTTCTTACAGGCAACACATTTTGAACATTAAAATTCAAAAAATAATATTAATTTTTATTATTTACATAGATAATTGTTTACATGTAATATTTGGTTGTAGTGTTCCAAATGGTTTTTACTGTTACCTCTTTATAATTTTCTCCGTTAATTTTACGCATGTTGTATACCCAGTCTGGTGGAATTTTAGACAAAACATTATCTGACGTTATATTATTAAATTGATATCTTCTGTCATCACAAAATATTTTAAAATGCTTCCACACATACGCTTTAGATATTTTAGTATTTACAGGAATGTTTTTTTCAATGCTATTTTCAATATTTTCATATGAAAACGTTCCAAAATTATTCATTTTGGTATGATTATAAATTTCAAACAAACTTTATTTAAATCTGTTTATATATTACCAATCCATAGCAACATAAATAAATTAGCAGCCCTATTTTTTAATGCGGATTTACTGTAAATTCCTAAAGGCCTTATCACACTACAATCATATACCTCTGACTCTTTTTCGCTGACTTGTGTTGTATGACAAATTCGATCTATCACAATTCAATTTCGAACAACCGTTTTCTCTGACTTTTAGTGGATTTTCATACTTGAAGTTAGTTATGATATGGTTAGTTTAATGACAACATATTTCAAATTTGTTTTACATATCAAATTATTTTAAGTAAAATGATTGAAAACGATGGAAACATAATGCAATTGTGGGCAAGCATAATAATTTTATGCGCATCAAACAAAAAAAATGTCAACTTCTGACGTTTCTGTAATTATATTTTACTCCGTAAAGTTACATTCTTGTACTTAATAGACAGTTGCGCATGTGCAGTAGAGAAGTCAGAGGAAATGAAACCGATTCCATTTCATCTGACAACAGGATCCATGACTTTCTTGTACCTATCACAATGGAGTAAGTCAGCGATATGAACCGAAGTCATGGATAATGCGTGACAAGTCAGAGATACTACTTCTAGTGAGATAAGGCCTTTAGTGTCACAATGCCCAAAATTCCATCTTTATACAAAGAAAATGATATTTTTGTTAGAAGATAGCATTACAAAATGATTAATTGGGTTATTTTTATTTCTCTTACTTGTTTATAATTATAAAAAACTTAAAAGACTGCTTAAATATGTTTGCAATTTTAGACTGTCATTTGGGATTTTATATGTCAAATCAGTGCAATATTCGCGGTAAGTTAAGTATGCAATATTCGTTGTAAGTTTGCTCTGATTGGTCCGAATATTCAAAATCTTGTTATTTCATTGGGTATTCTTAATAATATTTACAAAACTAGTCGAAAGAAATTTGTTGAAATTGAGCATAAATATTCCAAAAAGAATACATTTATAGAAAAGTCAATTTTTCAAAATACCATCAACTATCAAATAAAACTCAATTTAATACAAAAATTTTACTGTCCCCTGCAGACACAAATGAACAACCTTTAATATTTTTAATTCATTTTATTCTACTACATGAAATTCTATTCAGTTCGTATGGTCCTCCCGGGATTTCGAAATAGTGAAAAATATCCTTTTCTCGCGTGCGTTTTGCTGATAGTCCTTTCCATTCTCCTGCAACAAACAAACGCAATCGAGTCAGGAGTAGCGACGTTGCCTTGTTTTCTCCATGAATAATTTGATTATAATCTACGCTAGTAGAAGGCAGTTGTTTTTCAGTTGGAAACAACATTTTTCTTGTCGGATATACAGTTGTTTCTATCTTTGGTGAAGTTTTGACATCTGTAGGGTTTAAGTATAAATGATTATTTTAAATGTTAAAGTGCATAGAATATTTATACGAGTAAAATGCTATTGTTGTTTTTATAAAAAAATTGTTTGCAAATTTATTATTTATTATTAGGCGTTCATCTGAACTAAAGATTAATCAATCATAATTTTAAAAGATGTTCTGGTTTTCTCATTTACTAGCATTCTTAAGAAAATGAAAAATACTGTTTAATAATTATTAACAGTCGTGTTTTTCTTGTCCGAGTTATTAATTAATTATAAAAATTATTATGCCCAAATATTAAACAAAATATGTTTTGTTTCAGGAAAGCTAAAGAAAATGGCGTGGGACACTTCTCGGTTTGACTGCGGAGTTTCCTCGGAGCCCACAGTTCGACACAGTGAGTAATTTTTTACTTTTTGCACTCATTTTATTATTCTTATATTGCCATTAATTTGGTCAGTCGCAATTAATAATTTATTTCAAATTTGTAAAAGTTTCTTTATCAAAAATTGATGCTAAACGCTATTGTTTAAAGCACAAAAATATATTACTATGTCTAGCTGAAAATAGATGGCCGACTAGGGTAATTGAATTTCAAAACTGGGATGCTTTTAAAATATTTTAAACATTTTTCGTTTATGTTGATTATAACAAAATATTCTGATCTTTAAACTATTTAGTTTAGCAATTCTATGAAATAGGATTATTTTTAATTTCCTCTAACAGTAATTCCCACTCGAGGGTTGCTTACACCTGAGACGAACGAAATAGAATTTGCGGTATTAAATTTTTTAAATACATCCGTGAGTCCTGTTGCTAAGGTCATTTTAAATGCCTCCCGGTATTGAGTACAGTTCTGATCTTCTGTAACGGAATACATGAGAATCAGTCTCCTTCCAAATCAAATATAGGGAAATGTTTTCAAAAGAAACCACATCTATTAAATAATCTAAACGTCAACTTTCATTCGCTATTCATACTATACCATGGCTAACTGAAAAATGAATTCATTCAGATTAAAATTTGAAGCGAATCATTTTATTCATAAATTTAAAGAATCAAAAGATTACCAACTTCTTTCTTAAGTGACAAACTATCAATTTGCACTCTAGATAAACAAATAACTAATCATATTTATAAAAAAACTGATGTGGCCAGCACAATACCTTCCGTCAGATCGTGGTCAGATCTGTGTATATTATAAAAATTCCACACAGAGATTTTCTTGTAAAAGATTTCATACTTCCAGTACATTGCCTTCAGTTCTATGTATTTTGTACATACAGAAAGTTTTTTGTAAGAGGTTATATATTTTCAGTAAAATTATAACACAAACGTACTGCCAAATGCACTTGACACTGACATTTGTCAATCAGAATTTTCTTAATATAGTAGATGTTTTCATGGTAATAGCACAGCTTGCTACTTTATGATATTTAATTTCTTTATAAATTTATTACTCTATATCCATTGAATATGAAGTATAAAATGTAATCAAATCTTATAGAAAATAAAATATTCTTTAATATATATAATAACATTAAATGTGAAAAAAATATATTTAACTGCTAAAATTTTCAAATTAGGGTACTTCCGGTCGACTAATTGTAACCAAAATCTAATCAGCTCTTCATGTAAAGAAAAGGAATACGCAAAAATTATAATTTTTGGAAAGGTGGTATTGAAGTTATGCGATCCAAAAAAATCGTCACACACACATACATACATACAGACATCATTGTAAAAATAGTAAAATCGCATTCTAGGGAACCTAAAACGTACTTATTCATTCAAAACTCATCATCGATTTTTTTGACCAAAGACAATACCTTCCTTACCTTTATTTATTTATTTATTTATTTTTTATTTATTAATACTTTATTTCCAGCGATATAATGAATACATATGGAAAATGTCAACAATACAAATTTAGGATGAGGATAGGAAGGACGTACGATATACAGTCATTTTCCTTGGTCATTTGTATTGAAAAATTCTTCTAAATTGTAAAAGGATCTTTCTATTAAATATTTTTTAAATTTTGTACTAATGTATTATAGTTTTGTAATGTTGTTAAAGATGCAGGAAGATTGTTAAAGATCTTTTTGCCAAGTATATTAGGTGCTCTCATATTTGTGGTATATTTAGTGTAAGGAATTCTGAAATTATTTTTCTGTCTTGTGTTAAATTTATGAATGTCACTGTTTAAGGTGAAGGTAGTTTTATTACTATATATGTATTTACATATTTCAAATATAAAAAGAGATGTCAAAGTTAATATTTTGTTAATATTAGGTGACGGAAGGTAAAAAATGAAACATGAACAATAAATATACATGAAGATGGTCAATAAATAAACATTTCAAATTAACCAAAATATTTTAGTACTTGTACCATACTTTGCCATAAAATTACTTGCCTCTTTGGCTTTACATTTTAGCCATGTCTGGAATTTTATGACACTTCACCCTTGCCTTATTACAGAATGTTTTCATCTAAAAATCTTATATTTAATATTTTTTTGTGACTGGAATCCGTTTAATTTTAAATACATCAATTATGAACGTTATTGTATGGGATTGCGAACATATTCCTTTGCATATATGTTATGCGAATTAAATCTATGCAATTAGTATCAAAACACTGTGTAATTAGCTTACACATGTTGAATCGAAGCAATAACTTCTAAACAACGATGAGGAACTCGGGAAAATTTCCTACCAGTTCATTTATTCAGGAGTTGCGTGCATCTAAATAATCCCATGTGCCTTGAATTCCACTCTAGTACCTACTAACTTGCTTTCGGAATTGCTTACCTGTCCAGGAAATTTTACCTACCTCGTAAATTGTACCATCGACTTCTTAAGCAGTAGCTTGATAAATAATTCAAAGCTTTACTTACTTCCTGTTACGTGCACCAACTGTTGGGAGCCGCTGATAGCGAAATATTTATTAGGTTATTTTGCCAGAGTACAATTGGGGAGTTTATACAATTTCGAAAGGAAAATTTCATTTTCTTCCATGAGATTGCTGGAAACAAGTCAGCTATTCGGGCTAATTCTCTAAGCAAAGTTGTTAAAATTAACAACAATTTTCAGTTGTTAAATTGAATGTCAGTTGCTAAGTTCAAAATCCCAATTCTCTATTACATCAAGTTGCTAAAATTTAACAACTAGTCGTTACGTCGAGTTATTCTAGCAACTGCATTTCTCCCGTTGTTAGTAATGAACAATCGTTGTTAAATCGTTTTTCTTGAAAATTTTGTGTTAGGAAATAAACTTTTATTGGAAATAGAGGGACGACAACAAAGGTAAACTATTTATAAACTAATATATTCCTATGACCAATAATTATATACATTTTTAGACAAGATTTATGCAAAGAAATTTGCGAGATATTCGTAATCCATCCTTTAATTTAATTCGTGAATTAGATGGTCTCATGCTTCAAGCATGAGTCAGTATATATTCGAAGGTCTCATGTCACAAGATGAAAGATTTACATTTAAACTTAAATGTTTTAATTCTTAATATATTGAACAAATTTTCTGATTTTCTCCCGAAAAGATCTAAATTCATTTTTGTAACCACTTTAACAATGTCAAATTTGTATTATTTTTACTGCTAAAAACTCTAGACGCTGGTCATGCCATGCCTGATGATGAGATTCTTGAAATTTCGGAAACGATCGTTTTCAGCCATAGGATTTAAATAAACATGTAGGTATACTAAACTGGAGAACTTCATCAGATTCTCCTAACACTTAAATTCTACGCCTGGCTTTGGGTCTTATAAAGAGATTTAGGGCCACTTTTACAATCATTAGATAAACCTCGTATTTTACAAACCTCGGATAAACCACAGATAGAATAAACACCAGTATTTCTTATCCCATGGAAATCGGTCGTACAAACCTCGGATAACTTTATCCCTTGTTCTTATGGATACCACGTAAACACAAACGATATGTACTTATTCATACGTTAATGTCAATCAAGTATTTCATCATCACTGTCAGAATCAAAAATATCATTTTTATATTTTGCGTTCATAATGAAGTCATTACGATACGAATTTTTTTGTTTTAGTCGGTTGGTACTAGATGATGTTTCTTTAACCCATTTTTACTTAATTTATTTTTAGTTAATTGACAATTCATTTTAATAATTATTATTTTTTTTTATTTAGGGACAGTTTTAAGGAATGTTTAATAATTAATGTATCCGTTGGAATATTTTGATGAAAATTGGTATACTTATGTTGTTTGGTACGAGGAATTTACTGGTGAGGTCGTTGAAGGTGTACCGCACACCCATTTTTGGGTATGAGGATGGTGTGGTTTAAAAAAGGCTGGAAATTATTAAAAACAAAAATTCTGAAAATTTGTATTTAAGTAGTTTGAAGGGTGTAGATTTAAGATTTTAAAACCACAGGTCGATATCTCTTTTCGTGTCCGAGATATTCGGCCTCAAAACTTTGCTCAAAAATGCCCATTTTTGGGTCATATCCCAAAAATGGTCAATTATACACCGCTGGCGATATCACCATTAGATTCTACGAGCAAAATTACATAAGCATACCAATTTTCATAATTTTTGAACAACTATTACAATCTCCAGAAGGAAAAGTCTGAAAATGACCAAAAATCGCAAAAAATCTAAGGTGTACCCCTTGCGATTTTTTCAGTTTTTGACAATTTCAAGGAATGTTGAATAATTAATGTATCCGTTGGAATATTTTGATGAAAATTGGTATACTTATGTTTTTTAATACGAGGAATTTACTGGTGAAGTCGTTGAAGGTGTACCGCACACCCATTTTAGGGTATGAGGATGGTGTGGTTTAAAAAAGGGTGGAAATTTATAAAAAATTAAAAATTCTGAAAATTTGTATTTAAGTAGTTTGAAGGGTGTAGATTTAAGATTTTAAAACCACAGGTCGATATCTCTTTTCGTGTCCGAGATATTCGGCCTCAAAACTTTGCTCAAAAATGCCCATTTTTGGGTCATATCCCAAAAATGGTCAATTATACACCGCTGGCGATATCACCATTAGATTCTACGAGCAAAATTACATAAGCATACCAATTTTCATAATTTTTGAACAACTATTACAATCTCCAGAAGGAAAAGTCTGAAAATGACCAAAAATCGCAAAAAATCTAAGGTGTACCCCTTGCGATTTTTTCAGTTTTTGACAATTTCAAGGGATGTATAATAATTAATGTATCCGTTGGAATATTTTGATGAAAATTGGTATACTTATGTTTTTTGATACGAGGAATCTACTGGTGAAGTCGTTGAAGGTGTACCGCACACCCATTTTAGGGTATGAGGATGGTGTGGTTTAAAAATGGGTGGAAATTTTTAAAAAATTCAAAATTCTGATAATTTGTATTTAAGTAGTTTGAAGAGTGTAGATTTAAGATTTTAAAACCACAGGGCGATATCTCTTTTCGTGTCCGAGATATTATTATTATTTTTTTTTTATTTAGGGAAGATTATTTACATGAAAATGTACAAATGGTTACAAATATAATCACAAATTGAGTAAGTAAATATTATTGTAGAAGGCGCAAAATATAAAAAATAGTATAAAGAATTCATTTTATTAGACTTTCTTTCGCACTCGTTTTCTAAATTTTGACGCGTGCGAAAAAAACATGTCTTATAAAACACGTTCTTTAATATACTATTATATCATCTAACATCATGAAAAATGCAAATTAGAAGATAGTAATTATAACAATATTGAAGAAAAATAGTCTAACAAGAAGATAATTTTATTGTGTCAGTACCAACCTAAACTGATTTAACGTAATTCTTGGTATAACTATCTGATAGATAAAAATGCATTGTAAAAGACAGTCTTGTTTATCGAAGGTATAATTACTAGGATAAAGTTATACCTCCGATAGCTATACCATAGTTTATCCATCAATTGTAAAAGTGGGCCTAAAGGGCAAAATTTCAATTTTCCGTGAAGTCAATCAACGATTTGCAAAATTTCCATCTAGCAGTTATCAGAAATGATATGCAAAACTAGCTTTGTCATTTAATTAGCCCAAAATCATCATGAAATCTACCATTAGAGAATATTGTTCCGCGGAACATCTTGCATCCCGAATTTCCTTATGAATCATTATTAAAAAATCAAACGTCAAACTAATCAAAATCTGTCACTTTACGTTGTCAATAGAGTAGAAATATGTATAAATATTGAGAATTGGCATGCCTTTTAACTCACTTGTTAATAACTTCACTTCTTTATTTAACAACGATTTTCAGAACGACTGTTTTTACACTATTATTCACGAAAGATAACTATTCAAGGTCATTTGTTCGAAGAAAGCATACACATCACTTTATAGCAGTAGCTTAGCAACATTTTGTATTAGAAAGAGAAAGATTATTTGACCTGTGTCTATTTAATTCATGTGGTGTGACAGATATACATAAATAGTGGCATTACTTTCTAACACACTATAAATAATAATGACATATGTCGTAGAATTACAGATAACTAATTATGTACTACACTGCCCTCTGTGCTAATCTTTACCCAGTGGCGTTGACGTTTAAATCAAATTATTATTCCTTGGTTTATAAGTTAAATCTATGTTTTTGTATTTTGCAAAAACATAAGTGAAGAACATAAATCTTTCAGAAAGGCATTATTTAGAAAGAAACATAATTTTCGAATGAATTACTCATATTTTTTCAGTTAAAATGTGTCTATAAATATTTCATGTTGCACGCCTATGCATATGAAATGCAATGAAGTTATATGCAAGTAATATTATACCAGACGACTCACAAATGACCTTGAATAGTCATCTTTCGTGAATAATAGTTTAACAATGTCGTTAATTATGTACTTACCGAATACCAATTGAATGACAGTTGTTACAAAAGTTGCTAAAAATCGTTGTTAATTCTCAGTTGTTACCTAACGACATATCTGTATTCTTTTTGACCCTATTGTATCTCAGCTCAGTACATAACTGAGTTGAGCTGAAGTGAGTTGTGATTTTGAAAAAAGAACAAGTTTTTTTGCCATTTTATCATTTCCTTCTTTGCCGCTAGCATTTGATGCAAGAGTTGTCAAATTTATTGACATTTTTCTGATGTGTGATACTGTTTATAAACGAAAAATGGATAATATTGGAAATATATTACTTGTAAGTATGTACATCTGTATATGTGAATATAAATTTTGTTGAATTATATAACCTTAAAATGCAAACTGAGTGTTTCAAATCATTTTGAGTTTTATAAACTGGTAGTGTAGCATCGGAAAGGAGGGAAGTGAATTTACTCAGAACAACTCAAATCAGTTGTGTCAGAAAGAACAACGATTTCCTGAGTTTATCTGAAGTGATCTGAGATGAGCTGAGATTTTGTCCAAAAAGAATACAGCTTGTTAACAACTATCTTAGTGAATTAGGCCGATTACCTATTCCTTCAAAATGGTTTTAAAATTATTAATAAATATCAATTAAATATAAATCAAAATTGAAAAGATCTAAATTCTTTCCTGTCGTGGAATATTGTTGCCCTCGACAACTTCTGTCACTGGTTAAATATAATGTCAATATATTTAATCGAATATTGGAATCTTTGAATAAAAAGCAAATTGACATTCCCAGCAATCGGTACCAAGTCATGAGATGATAGGAAATTTTCAATTCTGATAGTTCGAGAGTGCAGTGGTAAATGTGATTACCTACACTACCTACAGAGTATAAATTCGAGTTCATTTCCATCGGTTTCATATCTTCCAAGGTTTTATTTTTTAATAAAAAGTTTTATCACCAATTTACTTCCAGGGAAAAAAGTTTGACGATCACTTTTCTATCTCTTTCGCGTTCGATCCGATGTCCATCCCTTGTCGCCTGGTGCGAGAAAAGGACGCAGGACTTAGCGAGGGTTTGACTTCACTCCTGCCCTTCCGACATCAGGGCAAAGGGCCGCGTACGCCGTTTACTTTGTATTAATAAGGCATGAACATTATTTCTGCTTGACTACCTTCCCAAACCTTGCTCTCCGGGGATATAACTTTCGGCCATTTTCTTTCGCCGCCTACACACCTGAATGAGAATGTGTTTTATATTGTGGCCTCTACACGCAGAGCCGAACTGACTTAATTTTACCGCTTACTTGGTTTAGAGATGTATTGGAACAGTAGCGCAGATTTTTGTTGGGCATAAATAAGCCCATGTTGCGAGGGTGGATTTAGAGAGGACATCACTCGACATAAATTAATTTTTCTACAGTCTATATACAAAGTAGCCATTTGCGCTCTCTTTTGTCAACGCAAAATGTCACTTTGCCGCTCTAGAGCGACAAAGTAGAGAAAACGCTCGCTGCTCAAATTTCTAACTATACAATGTTGAGAAATGTTACTTGCCTACATTCTTAATGGAAACGTTTAGTCAGGATTTAATGACATTGTAGTTACACATTACCCACTTAACAAGTCAATCTGACATATAACTGCTCTGTCGGTATGTTACATAGCCAAACAAAATGCCGCACTGCTGTGAAAATAAAATAGGGCATTTATTTACAAAAACGAAAGTATAAAATGATTAGATTAGATTGAAGCAATAGCTCAAGAAGAATGGAAAATACCGATAAGTAAAAATAAGTAAAAAATAAATTTTTGTTATGGTGGAGGACCCCTTTGTGGCGACTGTAGAAAAAATCTTGTGTGTGTTTCGAGTGCAAATAGACATTGTCGTTTTCGAGAGAATGCCTCGCTCCTGCGTCGCGCGGCAACAACCTCTCAATCGACAATGTCCCATTTTGCGCTCTTAATACACAAATAGTTATTTTGTGAGGTTATGCAGTTCAAATAACCTCACAATAACTTCGCAGCGACACTAATGCCCATGTTCATTAAAGGCCCATTCAGAATAAAAAAACTTAACGGCAGTGCTAGAATTAGTGGCATCGGTAGCGTAAGAAATCTATAGTAAAAATTATTTCCGTTCACAATGAAAAATTATTGAAATTATAGTTTCTAGGATTTTTTTATTTTAAATTACTAGAGTGCAAGGTTGACATTTGTATCTGTCATTTTATTTTTTCGCAAAAGGCAACTAACATAGATGATGACTTATTAATAACACTTATGCACAAGTACACCATTGTGTGCGATAAGAGATTAAGAGAATTTAAAATTAATTTTAAAAAAATGCGTGGGCACAAATTACCTCTGAAATGAGCGAAAATGGTAAGTTATGTTTTCACTTTTAATTATGCAAAGTTTATTAATAGGTCTGTTCGTTTATATAGCGCAACAGCCGGCAACAACTGAAGCACACAACAAAATGATCTTTTCTATTGCTCATTTTATCAGATGCAATCAGATTTGAGATGTCAATAAACGGCAAAAAATTAAACGGTAGTGGAGTTTGGAGTTTACAAACTCCTACCGCTGCCGTTGCCACTGCGCTACTACTAATTTTCTTAATTTTTGGTTGTGAACGAATACGTTTGCTATAACGCATTCAATCTTTTACCCAGGCCACTACCACTGCCACTAGTTATACCGCTACCTTAATTTTTTTGTTGTGAATGATACTTAATAATCGTAAAATTTAAAACGGTTCCTTATAATTTTTATCTAGTAAAAACAGTCGACACTTAAAGAAATGTAGTTTGTCAATTTTGATTCTATTTGTCAAAAATTGCAACGAGCCGCTTTGAAACTCTACTAGTGTTTATGAATATGAGCATTTGGGATTCTGCGAAGTATTACTTTAATCCGAAAGATTGTGATTTCTTACGAATTTTTTTTTAATTAAGCTGTGCATTGACTTTTTGTCATTCCTTCCTACTTTAGCATTTTAATGTTGCTCATAAATTTCATGAACTTTTTGTAAATTATCAGGAACATATTTTCAATTCCTATATTGCTGCTTCTGGCATTTCTCAAGGCTCGGATTTAGGTCCTTTATTCTTTCTACTCTTTATCAAAGACTTAACACAAGCCATCAGCTGTGAAAAATTATTATTATTTATTTGATTTGACTTTGATGTATTTTGTATGTGGTCTACTAACGGACATATAGTTTCTAAGCGCAAGAAATAATAGACTAAGAGAGTTTGTAAGAATGTGGATGACGCGAAAAAATGTGTTCGTATAAGAATGTGTGGTAAAGGATGATTGTCGCAAGTCTGAATTACTGGCTAGTTTGTGTCAACGAACATGATGTATGTACGCTTTCCGCCCACTGATTTAGTGATAAAAAAAACAATCTCAGTCTTGTTTAGTGTTTTGTTTCAAAGGAAAGAAATATGGCAAAGAACGTGGACAAATGTTTTTCAATATAGAGTGAACTTTTTCTCCTGAAAGCTCTCATTTGAGCTTGAAAGAAAGGCAGGTAATGTACCATTGCAGCAGATTAATGAAGAACTATTGTTTTGACCTCTACCACTAGAGTGCAGTTATTACGGAACAAAAGAAAGTTTCCAACGGCTACTATAAACCTTCATTTAGCTGCACTGCTTCGTACAATGAAAGAAATATTTGTAAAGGAGATCTGCAATAAAATACGTGCTATTTGCAATACTTCACACTGTTTAAACTTTATTGCAAACCACTGCAAACGAAAGCTGGGAACTTCAAACAGAAACGAAACCGTACAGTTGAGATTAAACAAAAAGTTAGACTGTTCAGATATTTATTTTACCTTCTTAACGTCTAATATAGAAAGAAAAATACAAACGGGCTTCAATTTCCAGTTTTCTAGGACGATAGTATAGGACGAATCTTTAAACATATTTTTCTTTTGCGACTACAGGAGTACGTTAACTTGATTTCTTTGATAGGGAAATTGTGTTCTATCGATTATTTTCTTCTTCATGTTTTAAACCAATCAAAATTATATATTTTGCATAGAAACCTACTATGATATTTTTTAATATACATAATTAGGCTTGATTTACATTAGCGGTACAATGACGGTACGATGACGGTACAATGATGGTACAGTAACGGTATGTCAATTACACGAGGCATTTACATTAGACGGTACCACGACGGTACGAACATAATAAAATACAATGACAATATAGTTTTGTCTTTTATGTATTATGACAGTTTGTGGTGCACATGTCATGTTTCTATCAAAAGTAGAAAATATCCTGCAATGTTTAACAATTTCTTAAATACCGACTTGGCTATAACTGCCCTTACTCTTGTCAAAAAAGAAGAAGAAAATGAAGAAAATCCAGAATATTTTACAAAACGATACTATTTTTTATGTAATAATCTGTAGTGTATATTTCACGTTTTTTCAGAAGCAGTGAACTTTTGTTGAATAAATGTATATGTATAATAATTTCTCATTTCTAGCTCATTTTGACTACATTTTGGTTTAACTAAAGACAAATATGAAAAAGTCAGAAACATGTCAAATGTCAATCACCTACTCGCATATGTTTACTTTCACTCGGCTGATTTTTATTTTTTATATTTTTTCAATAGAAACAAAACTATACTGTACCCTGGATGTATCGCTAATGTAAATCAGTAAATATCACTGGGCCGTCATCGTATCGTCATCGTACTGAGAACATAGATGTAAATGGGTCCATTAAAATACATTGGACCAAGAAATATCGTACCGTTATTGTATTGTCATTGTACCGCTAATGTAAATCAAGCCTTACTCGTACAACAAAAAATTTCTGATGTAGCCAGCACATTACCTTCCGTCCGTTTTAACTATAGGTGTGAAAATAGGAGCAGATTGAACTTGTTTTCTGATTGGATAATACCCCGATATTATAAGACAAACATACTATGTCAATTGCACTTGACACTCACATCTTTCAATCAGAATTTTCTTAATATAGTAGTTGTTTCCATAGCTGGCTACTTCATGAAATTTAATTTCTTTATACTTTTTACCTTCCGTCACCTTTAAGGTGCATTCACAAATGAAAATTAGGTTTATGGTTTTTGTTAGGTTTAAGTAAGTCATTCATAAATGTAAGTTTAAATTACCTGAAAATGAGTTTTGATATGTACAGACATCTGTGTAAATGCTTCAAAAACAAGATTAAAATATCGATAGAGCAGTACTCAACAAGACACCTGTGCGCCGTGAAACTGTCATTCGCTTGGCATTATTGGTTATATTTCAGCAATTAAGTTATGACAGCCTCCATGTTCTTGCATTTGTTTAAAAATCCTAATCCACCAAGTGGATACTAAATAAAGATGTATGTATATATCTATATCATTTCAGACTCGTTCTCATTGGTGAAGTTTGTGACGTCAAACTAAACCATAAACCTAAAGTTTGGACCTTGCAGTGTTTAGCTTTATGATTTGGATTTAGAGACCCTAAATTCTGAAGAGTGAATGGAATCATTACATAATATGCGGCCAAAGTCTTTAAATCTAAAATATAAACCATAAATCTGAACCTAATTTTCATTTGTGAATGCACCTTTAGTCAAAAACAAACAAATACAAAAATTAATTGAACTCATTTCCAATTGATTAATTTATAGTAAAAAAAAAAAGTAAAAATGTGACATGAAAAATTGAATCATAGCTACACGAAACAAAAAACTTTAACAGGTTACTCTGCAAATTTATCGACATTTCAGCAAATCCAATCCATCACACAGCTCTCATCTCCGGTATAAGTGCATTGCAATGCATACAAAACTAACAAAAACTCCAATATGCTTCGTCTTACATGTATCATTTCACCTAGTGCACCTGTCGAGTGCAGCAAAACGTTAGCAGCGTAGCAAACGTTAAACTCAAGAAAATGTTAAGCTCTAGAAAATAGTAAGCGCTGTCGAATGATTTAATAAACCGTCTGACTTGTGCCGTATGTTAGGTTACGGCCGTTCGCTACGTTATGCTAACGCCCGTATATCTGAGTAAAAATTTCCGCTAGCAACGAAGTGAAAATTTGATGTGTGTGAAAGTACGATTTGATTTTACGACGTCACGTCCGAGAGCGAGCGTGGAGTACGGATGCTGGTTCAATGCAAGTGCAACCCTCTGGAAAGGATTGCCGAACGACGTGAACATTACGTATTTAAATCAAGTGGCTTACATGGAAATACAGCCCTCTAACTCAACTCTGCCAGACGTATTTTCTGCTTCGTTAGAAACTGAAGGATTACACAAATTTTGATGCTTTCAAAAATAAAAAGGTTTTCGGAGAAATATATTATTTTCGTTTTACTGTTTTTGATTACAGTAACTGTGCAGCCATGTAAATTAAAAATATTAGTAATAGAATTATACCTGGTATATATACTGAGTTTACATGCAGTTTTGAAACCGTTTTTAAAACGTTTTTAGTTTTGAAAACGCCATGTATACAGTGTCAAAACGGTTTTGAATTATCTCAAACCAAAACTAAAATTCATGGGTTGGACTTGAAAACTAGTTTCAAAACTACTCATGTAAACACTTAAAATTCAGTTTCGATACTGCGCATGCGTGCAGAGCATAACGTTTCTGTCGCTTTGTGTTACTAACCTTCAAATATACTGACAGTTGTGTAGTTTTAGTGCGTAGTGGTACGAAGTATAAAAAATAATTGGAATAATAGTAAAACGAAGTATTTGGAGTGAAGAGGATCTGTCACTTACATCAGCTAAATGCGCATGCGCCGAAACAGACTTCAAATCAATTTTTAAACTTGTTTTGAAAATTGCATGTAAACAGTTTTGCATAATTTTGACTGAAAACTGAAACCATTTTCAAAACTGCATGTAAACGTAGTAATTGTGTGGAATCGGAATTCAAAAAATTCTAAACCTGTGAGCTCAGACATTTAAATTGCATTCACAAATGAAAATTAGGTTTAGATTTATGGTTTATACTTTAGATTTAAAGTTAAAGACTCCATTCATATTTCAGAATTTAGGGTCTCTAAATCTAAATCATAAAGCTAAACATTGCAAGATCCAAACTTTAGGTTTATGATTTAGTTTGACGTCACAAACTTCACCAATGAGAACGAGTCTGAAATGATATAGATATATACACCCATCTTTATTTAGTATCCACTTGGTGGATTCGGCTTTTTAAACAAATGCGAGAAGAACATGGTGACTGTCATAACTTAATTTCTAAAATATAACCAATAATGCCAAGCGAATGACAGTTTCACGGCGTACAGGTGTCTTGTTGAGTACTGCTCTACCGATATTTTAATCTTGTTTTTGAAGCATTCACACAGATGTCTATAAATATCAAAACTAATTTTCCGGTAATTTAAACTTACATTTATGAATGACTTACTTAAACCTAAACAAAAACCATAAACCTATTTTTCATTTGTGAATGCACCTTTACTGCTAAAGCGGGGAAGTTTCCTTCTTTATAATTAGAAAACTACCTAACGACAGTTCACGTGAATTGAAAAAATGACTGGACACCAATTATTTTTCAATTAATTCACTTCAAAAGTTGTAAAATATGTTTCGATGGAATTTTTTGCATTTATATATTTTTTATTTGGCACAAAATTGACCCCTGTGGTGCACTCTCCACGTTACTAATGAGTGCCCGTAAGGTGACGCCTGGTAAACACCCGAACGGTGCAAATATATCATCATTACCGAAATTTGTATACAAAACAGATTGGCTTATCCAGCAATGGGTTGACGCCTTGGACCGAGACACTGACCGAACAATTAAAATTTTCATTTCTTCATAGTTTTCTTCATTTCTGGTTTCTTTTTATTGCCTTACTAATTTTTCCTTCTTTTATCAAAAAAGGAAACCTAACAACTGGAAGTAATAAATCGGCACCAATTTTAAAACAAACAGAACTGAAACTCTTGTAATGCAGTTTGACTAATTTACACGAGACACTCAATATAATTGTTAATAAAAAAAATGCAAGCCATTTGAATGTAGATTTTCCAGGTCGCTTTTAAATAATACCGGAACTGTCGAAATGGAATGAATTTGAGCGGAAACAGATTGAAAGTTCGCGACGTGAATTCGATGGCAGGCAGACGCGTATTATCGTCTTCTACTCGATTTGAACGCTATTCCAAATTCAGTTCCGTCTCCAATGGAACTGCTATCACATCTATTGGCCTCATCTGTCACAGGACGGCCTTCAACGGTCTCTGTTCTGTCCAAATATTACACCTTATATTAAAATATCATCATACAGTGGAATAATTCGCAAATATATCCTTTGTGCATGTTGATTATCTTTCACTTCATTTCCAGTAATAAATAAGAGTCCATGCTTTCAGGGTTATAATAGATTAGTTGAATTACATTTTCAACAAACAAATTATAAAATCTACGCAAATTTATTTTGGCTAGTTTAAAATATAGATTTTAAACATACAAAAACTGAATATTTTAAATCGTAGAAATGGGCTTTGGGATCCAGGAGAAATTTATTTAAACGAAGAGATAATTGTGAAAAATTCATGGACCTCGCTAAGATTCGACCCCAGAGCCTTCCAATCGCTAGTCGGACGCTCTACTAATTGAGCCACGAGTTCCCGTTTAAGTCTCTGAATTTTGCACAAGCCTTTTTACAAATCGGAACGAGTACACTCTCACAATTTGAGAGATAAATACTCAACGCTAACAATGCGCAGTAAATATATTATTGTGAACTTTGAGCCGTCACATACACTTAGAATAATAGGCCCGTCCAAATTTTCGGCTTTTTAAAAATTACATGTCGCATATGAATTTTGAATATAAATGAAAACGAAATAAAAAATACTATTTTGTATTTTTATACCTATAATAATGTAATTAAAGTTTTTAGCGCAAAATGGTCGCCATGTTGTGACGTTAGCGTCATTACAGTAGTCCAGTTTCCCTGTGAAAATGTCACTATAAAGTAGACCATGCATATTTTGCTCATAAATTCGCGATTGGCTTTACACATACTCTAACAAACACATATTTAATATATCCGAGTAATTTTTTAGTAAGATCATTGGTTCACTGTCCGACTAACGATTGAATGGCTCTGGGTTCGAAACTCAGCGAGGTCCATGAATTTTTCACAATTCTTTCTTCGTTTAAATAAATTTCTCCTGGATCCTAAATCATTTTACTACGATTTAAACAATTAGGTTGGATCCCAAATAATTATTCTAAAAACTGAATATTTTATGCAAGTATTCCGCCATTTAATATTGGGTTACATCGTCTTTATTAGTAATAACAGCTTTAATTCTATTAAGCATTGTAGTTACAAGCGCTGCACATTTTTCCGTTAGAATATTGCCCCATATGTTTTCGAAGTAAAGGGTCTCAGTTGAAAATAAATTTGGACTAGAAGATGACTCTTTAAATGTCGGTCTTTTATCTTGGGGCATATGTTTTTTCAAAAGTTCTTCATAACCTTCCTTTTTACCTCCCGCTACCCTTGGTAAGGGAGGTATAGAGATCGTGTTAAAAATCGCATATCGAGATTTTGGTAAATGACCACGTATGTGTGTATGTGTGTATGTGTGTGTGGATCCTCCACTCTAACTCAAATACTATCATTCAGAAAATTAGATTTTGGTGAAAATCGGATAACCGGAAATGGCACTTAACCAGAAGCTCAAAATAATTTTTCATCGAAAAATACCTTTAAATGTTATTTTTTCGAGATTAATGTTATTATAAAAATTAAAGATTATTAATAATAATTAACGATTCACAAAAATGTTTAAGCTAATCCTCATTTTTGGATTAGTGAATTCTATTCTATCCCGGTACTTAAAATTTAATTTTCATTTTAATATATCTCCGGTGGCTCAATGGTTAGAGCAACGCCTCATAAGTCATGAGTGCGTTAATCTTTTTTGTTAGTCGGGCTGTAAATGGCGGGAGGTATTGTGTTGGCCACACCAGATTTTTTACTAATTCATTCTTTATATTTCCAATAAAACTCCGAACTCTTAAAAATTAGTTTTGAAATTCATCTAATGACATGTTAATGTAGTCTTTATTTGTAGTCGATCTGTAGATAGTCTTGGTGCAATAAAATAAAACGATATCTAGAAATGAATCTTAATATTCGAATTGCTTATAGAAAACCAGTTTTGAAGTAAATAAACAAACAAAAATGAACACAATGTAAGATTGTAAATAAAATCTGTTGGACCAATATTTTCGGTTTTGATTATCGCTAGCAGTTGTCCTCCACATTTGGAGTATTGGAGATAAGCATTCGAAATCCTATAATGTCTGTAATCCACGAATGAAAAATGATTGTTAAAAAATAAAACAGGAGTTTTATGTATCTCATGAAGAGGTAATAAATCACCAACCTACATTGAACATCACACATTACACTCCATTTTCTGAGCCGTTATTCTTATCACAACAACTCCACTTGGCCGAGAACGATCCAATAACTTGAGTATAAAATATTCACATTTGAAGCGAACAAGATGGTGCAACGAACCAGCTGATGCAGTCACCAGAGACTCGGAAAACAAATAGCACCCTCAACAATGGCGTATGTGACCCATTTTTCTGAATTGCCTCGAACGCTGCTACGTGTGTAGCAAGAGAAATCCCGATGCATCAGTCATACCCGACGCAGTAGCAAATCTACTTATGACAACGACGCCTAATGTTATTGTTGGTCGCAGGTGGCGACGTCCAATGATGCCCGATGTGCCGAAAGGCCGCCAGGTCGTCGGGTCAATGAAACTATCAATTCGCTTCATTTATTGCGTTTTTGGTTTCTTGTTCTTGTGTTCTTCTTCGTTTTATTGTTCGGTTGGGATCTGGAAGGTGTTGTTTCCAGACGGCTGTAACGGTAAAAATAAGTTGGGTTTTGTGTGCTGGTCAGCGCTAACTTGGCCGTAATTGAATTAAGGATATCGCCAGGACACCATGTCGCGTTGCGCAAAATCTTTCCCATTTTCGAGACAAGAATAACATAATGTCCTCAAATATTGAGTTGCCTGAAACATGGTAGATTTAAATCTTAATTTTTTAATCACAAATAAATATGATTTACCTAATTTGATACTACGAATATGTGTACTGGAGCTTTATCCTGATGGAACATCAGCATACCAAATCGTTTTCTTTAAATGCCTTACAGGGTTGATGTAACAAGTTTGAGTATGAATGTTGTATAATGGTTTGACTCTTAGCACAGTAATCCACCATCAATATTTCCTTCCTATCTCAAAAATCGGAAGCAAAACTTGCCTGTGACTATTTCCAGAACAATTTAATACCCAATGAAATAAGATTTTAAATATTCGGACCAATCAGAGCAAACTTATAGCGTATATTGCAAACTAGGTGTAAATTTTCAGAAACTTACCGCGAATATTGCACTGATTTGACATATAAAATCCCAAATGACAGCCTAAAATTGCAAACATATTTAAGCAATCTTTTAAGTTTTTTTGTAATTATAATCTTATAAGTTAAATAGAAATAACCCAATTAATTATTTTGTAATTCTATCTTCTAACAAAATTATCTTTTTCTTTGTATAGGGCGCGAGCAGACACGTGACTCGAGCGACATTGACGTGCTTGGAATCAGCTGATTTGTGTGCGCATGTCATTTTGACAAGGACAATGTTACGTTGACAAGACCAATGTTTTGATTTATTTTGATTTTTAACTGCTAAAATGTTATTATTTTTAATTTCATATGTTTTACCGCTTAAAAATTGTAAAATGATAACATTATAGCAGTTCAAAATCAAAATAAATCAAAACATTGGTATTGTAAAGGTGACATTGTTCTTGTCAAAATGACATGCGCACACAAATCAGCTGATTCCAAGCACGTCAAGGTCGCTCGAGTCATGTGTCTCCTCGCGCCCTATAAAAATGGAAATTTGAGCATTACGACACAATTTACAGTAAATCCGCATTAAAAAGTAGGGCTGCTAATTTGTTTATGTTGCTAAGGATGGTAATATATAAATAGATTTTGATATTTACAATCATACCAAAATAAATCGATTTGGAACATTTTCATATGAAAATAGGTATTGAAAATAGTATTGACAAAACATTCCTGTAAATGCTAAAAGATCTAAAGCGTATGTGTGGAAGCAGTTTAAAATATTTTCATGCAGAATTTTCAATGCACTTAATATATTACTACAGAAAAAACCAACATTGCTTTTTTGGGCGGTTGTAAACTCCTATGCTTCCACTGTTTCGACTGTTGCTTTGATTGATGATAAAATATTTGCGTCATTGGTCTTCGAAATATCGCCACTTCAAAAGCGACAATTAGTAAGATTTTTCCACATCACTAATGAACAAACAAACAAACTTCAGTGGAGGGCCACCCTTCCAAAGAGATTCTTTGTCCTGGCTTACGGATGATCCAAAACTAGAGTCAGGTGTGGGTGTATTTGGCCTAGGTTACAAAATAAAGGAATCCTCAGGCACCAGTTCTACTATATTTCACGCAGAAATCTACGCAATAAATCTCTGTGCTTAAATAAACCTAAACAATAGTCTCAAAGAAGCAATAATCAACATGTCAGGCAGCCAAGCTGCTTTTAAGGCACTAGATATCTTCATTTGTGAGCTACACAACCATGTCACTTTGAGGTGGGTACCGCGACATGAGAGAGTTCCAAGCATTGAAAAAGTAGATGCGCTCGTTAAAATGGAATCCAAATTATCATGTCACGGGCCTGAACTGGGAGGCATTGGGAGGAGTCAGCCATAACCTTATATTGGAGGGATGTTCCGAACCTTAGTCAGTCGATCGTTGTGAACAATTGCCTAAGAGCTACTAGCTACATTTGGTTACCAACTCTGAATTAGTCTGCTAAGCTTATGTTTGTCATCTTAGGCCCGGTATTTTCACTTCCGAATAAAGTTTCGAATAAGTATTCCTTAATTACATTTATTCTAGATATTTATCCAATGAATATTTCCATTGCGTCTTTTCACACATTTTACAGAAACAAATAGCTATCTGTCGAATAACTTTAACGTTCGTTATTGGTAGCCTTGCAGAGTGAATTTGTGTCAGTAAAAAAGGATGGAGCTAGGCGTAGCCACGTTATAGGCAGACAAGGATGACATGTATCAATTTCTTTTGAATCCGTAGTTGTCAATATTTAGTTCGACCTCTTTAATGTCAGTGTCATCTATACTGTATTTCAAACAAGAATATACTTGGTGGCGATGCAGAGCCTGCTTGTTTTACACACATAAAACTTATGAATTAGTTTGACAGCCCGAAACGTCAAAATATAATCATTTTTAATTCTTAAGTAAATAAACAATTACTTAAAAATTGTTAAATAGATTATGAAGTCAAAATGGTATAAATAATATATCTGCTTACATATCGCTATTATAAACTTGATGTGCGTTTCGACCAATCAGAAGCCTGGAATCGTAAGCCCTATCTTACTCCTAAGTCTATTCTTATCTGAAATACAGTATATATTCCTCTGCATTCTTAACTCAGGAAGACTGAAATTTAACAAGTGTACCGTCTAATGCAGCACTCATACTCATATGTGGTAAACGAGATATGTATATTGTAAAATAGTCCTTGTACTTTTTGTATATTTCTTGCAGTTCGAAGTAAATATTTGTCATTGTATTCAACAAAATTTGAAAATATTTTGCCAACGTCAAATGACAGGGTCTTTATAATACCTATTCACTGTTTCATAATCGGAATCTGGCAAAAAATTCTTTCATGTATGTGGTTATGTCGCTGTCTGACGTGATCGATTTCTCACGTTATTTATTAATTCATAGTTCAAAGTATCATCATAATCCTCAAAAATATTTAATATATCCATTTTGTAAAAAAAATCTGTGCTATTTGGAAATGTAATGAACTTACGAATAAACGGTTATTCGCTACCCAAGTACACTATTCATCACGAAAGATGACTATTCAAGGTTATTTGTTCGAAGATAGAATACACATCACTTTATAGCAGTAGCTTAGCAACATTTTGTATTAGAAAGAGAAAGATTATTTGACCTACGTCTAATTAATTTATGTGGTGTGACAGATATACGTAAATAGTGGCATTACTTTCTATCACACTATAAATAATAATGGCGTATGTCGTAGAATTACAGATACCTAATTATCTACTACACTGCCCTCTGTGCTAATATTTACCCAGTGGCGTTGACGTTTAAATTAAATTATTATTCCTTGGTTTATAAGTTAAGTCTATGTTTTTTATTTTGCATAAACATAAGTGAAGAACATAAATCTTTCAGAAAGGTATTATTTAGAAAGAAACATAATTTTCAAATGAATTATTCTTATTTTTTCAGTTAAAATGTGTCCATAAATATTTCATGTTGCACGGCTATGCAAACAAAATGGAATGAAGTTATCTGCAAGTAATATTATATCAGACGGCTCACAAATGACCTTGAATAGTCATCTTTCGTGAATAATAGTTTACCGATAAATTTATTCCGCGAATAACAGATGTTATTCTTTTGAATAAATTTATTTGCATGTGAAAAGACAACAAAAATATTTATCCGAAGGATAAATTTATCTAAACCTTTATTCGCAAATGAAAATACCGGCCTCTTAGTCAAGTTTTCTTCCTTTTGTTCCTTCCATTATTATATCTAGTGAAAACTTTACTTCATTCGGTTTGAGACAGAGAATAAAATTTGTACTCAAGTAATTAACTCAGTTCTGCTTCATGATATCACATTTCATTTCCGTAATAAGAAATAACTTCTGTAAATTACTACATCAAGTTTTCATTCCACAAATTTCAAAAAGTGCGACATTTTCTCTCATTTTCTCATTTTGTAAATAATAAATGAATGTCGTAAGGCCAGAACAAATTGATTAATTAAATAAAGTGGACACAAAATTGTCATATACTTTGTATATAAAATTAATTTGATAGCGAAGTGTTAAATTTTTAAAAGTTTTTAGCACGCGAAGTGAACATTAGTGTGATAAATAATAAAATCAGCCGACTGCTGGCGCCTCAACTATCGATCGGACCGGAATTGATCGCGTAAATTGCCTATATCCGCTGCTAATATCGCACTGTCACACTTTTTTGTATTTTAATATTAATGCACATTGACGTCAAATATAATGTATTAAAAAAGAAGAACAATTGTAGTATAATGTGATTATAATCCTAGTATAGTGAAATTTTTCTAAAAATGGCATTCCATTATGATGACGTCATTTAGTTAATTTACATGAGCCAGGTAGGGAAGCCGATTAATATAGTCGATGGAGCTAACATCTGCAGTCAAAACTATATGGACTTTCGAGCAAGAATTTACCTAACTTGTAAAATAAAATTATACGTCGAATTGCAGACTGAATACAACAGTCAAATTCACATTGATTTTTGACAGATCACTAATTTTTTTAGAAATAGAAATAAATCTTTGATCTACGTTTAAATTCATTTATTATATTATTTACCGTCACATGTAGACACCTCAAAAGCAGTACAAACTCTCTAAAATGTAATATTATTCAGAAATAAGTACATAGGAAATATTCGCGACTGAAATTAACCCGTAGCCACCAAGCGGCAAACTTGCGAACTCTCCGAATTGGTAATGGCAGCCAATCAAACCTCAGAATATTACTAAATAAGTCGGCCATCAGGCCCGGATACGGCCACCGGGCAACCGGGCAAATGCCCGGTGGGCCGAACCTTAAAATTGGGCCGATCTTACTGCAATTTTTAAATAAAAATCAAAAAAAAAATTTTTTTAATCTGAGCAAAAACGGCTAGTCTAGAATACCTACCTACCAGTCAAGAATTTTATTTTGATCATTATATACCGGGTGTTTACTGTTTTTGTGCACCATAGGTAATACAATGTTAAAATTTTGCCCTATTAATTTTAGAACAAAAGTGTAAATACAAAAATATTCAAAATAAAAAACTGCGTTTACCAAGTCCTAAATTATTGATTGCATGCGTTTCGTTAGCTATTTACAGTGGTCCACGAACAATAGCACAAAATGTTAAACAGTTGTATTTCTTAAGTTTCGCAGATGACATATCTCATAAAGTTTTAATAATTATTAAATTCAATTATTTATTTATCAGTAATCATGGATACATTTACCATCGCAGATGTCAAAGTGAAACAATACGACCATGGAATTGTATTTTCTGTCTTGCATAAAGACGGATATTTTACTTCTTTTATTAAATTATAAGTTGTTACATTTTCTTGATGGTACATTTTAAATATTTATTTATTTTAATTATTACTGCCTCTTGATGAGTACCACAAATTAAATATATATTATATATTATAAATAAAACACATAAAATAAGATTTTATTTTATGTGTTTTATTTATAATGTATAATATCTATATTTAATTTGTGGTACTCATCAAGAGGCAGTAATAATTAAAATAAATACGGATATTTTATTTTATGTTTGTCTCATGACAAGAATCTATATCAATAAATTTAGACTCTTTTGCTACAGTTTTTAATTCTCAACATTTTTTTTTGTATTTACACTTTAGTTCTAAAATTAATAGGGAAGAATTTAGAGTCATATGAAAATTTTTACCTTTGTATTTCCTATGGTCCATAAAAAAGTAGATACCCGGAATATATTTGTAAAACCAATAAAAACACTGAATTCCACAAAAAATAGAGGGCGAAAGCAATATTTATAGTCATCTTGGATTTATTTCTGAAAAAATAATAGAATTTCAAGTGTGATAGATATTCTAGAATCCAGCTTCAAAAACAATAATTTAAAATGATTCTTTTATCAAATTGAAATTAATTTTTAATTCTGGCCGGTCTGTTACTATTTGCCCGGGCCGGCTTTAGACATCGTATCCTGCCCTGTCGGCCATCTTAAATGAACGCATCGATAGGGCATTTCAGTTGCCAATAGAACTTTCATGTGATATAATAACCTCAAAATATAATGCTTACATCTTCTACAGACAAGAATGGAATAATTACAATAAAACAATTTTTTAATAATTACTTTGCCAGATATTTAAGTTTTATTGTCAGTGTCACTAAAGTATTATGAACTGTTTATTGCTAAGTTACGGTGTACATATATGTAACAACCGGGGCATTATATGAGGGCTTCTTTATTATTGGGATTTATTCTTGTTAAGAAGCTAAATTTCAAATAAGTAAATAAAAAGCCATATAAAGAAGGATATCAAAAATTCCGGCGACCTCCTTGGGTTTCGGCGTCAAGGTAAATCGTCCTACAAGCGCTCAGGTGTGCCTCAAGGCAGAGCTCTACAGTAAACCGGAGCGTGTGTAGCCTCAAACTTGGTATAGCTGAAAACAGTATCTGTCGATTCTGCAAACAGGACGAAGAAACTTCGGAAAACATTGTATGTGAATGCCCAGTTGTAATTGTAGCCTTAAGTAGACTCAACCATCTTTAAGTAAAACGTACCTTACAGTAAATGAAACCGGGAACTGGCTTCATGGAAATTTTGGAACTGCTTCAGGAAAAAGTCATCAGTCTCTTAAGACGCAGTGACAAAAATAACAATTGCTTAAAACTCTTGCTCTTATAATATCAATAATAATGAAAACATCGTTTTAAAATTTTAAATAAATAATGGAAAGTAATTTCCAAGTTTGACGTAGGTCTGATTTTTATTATAGAAGATAAATTAATTTATTTATATTTGGTTAAGTTGTGAGATCATTAGCCCAAAAACAGTGTTCCCAATTTGAGTGCAAATTAATCATCCGATTTGGTCCACAAAGATACTCCGCGAACCCATTTCATGTGGGCGTCATTATTAAACCTCCATTTCTCTTCCAAATCTAAATACTCCTCTTTCTCCTCTAATCACACAAACAAGTGAACACAAATCCCAACGATGGTATAACCGTCAAACCGATTAGGAGAGGGGTGTTTGGTTCAGGTCATCGCGTTGGTTTTTCCCCGCTGGTGACGTCACTAGCGTCGATATTCGCATCACGTTCGCCGCGACGCTGCCGACCGACATCACACGGGATTAAAGCAGCGTCTTCAAAAGCGCCGGGCGTCGTGCTAAATTCGCAGACGCCTTCTTGGATGTACCAAGTTTTCAGAAGGGATATTGCCTGTGTTAGATGTTCGTGTTGTCAAGACACGAGAGATGATCTTTAATACAGTAAAACATGGTATTTCATTCTTAATATTTTATTACATTTTCAAAATATTCTTCGTTACAGTCAATATGTTTTTTTCATTTGAAAGAATCGTATTCAACAGACATAAAAGTATATGGTCTCCTAAATATTCAGTTCAAATAAGAAACAGAAAGTATTTAACTGACTGTACATAAAGATGAAAAATAATTTGAACCGAATATTTAGGAGACCATATACTTTAATATACAATATATAAATTTGAGTGAGAAGCAGTAAAGTAAGAGTAATACATTATTTTTCGTCTTTATGTATACTCAATTAAACTTTCTGTTTCATATTTAAACTGAATACTTAAGAGACCATATACTTTAATTTACAATATATAAACCTGAGTGACAAGCAGTAGGGTAAGAGTAATACATTATTTTTCATCTTTACGTACACTCAATTGAATACTTTCTGTTTCATATATGAACTGAATATTTAGGAGACCATATACTTTTAGGTCAAATATATAAATTTGAGTGACAAGCAGTAGGGTAAGAGTAGTACATTATTTTTTGTCTTTATGTACACTCAATTAAATACTTTCTGTTTCATATTTGAATTGAATATTTAAGAGACCATGGGGTGTATTCTGTAAGGAAATTGTTAATTTTAAACAGTATGTTAAAAATAAACTTGCTGTTAAAATATATTTTCTATTCTGTAACTATCAATTCTGTTAATATTTTAACACCCGTGTGGTGTTAAAACTGTATATTTTAACGTCATTCAAATCGATGCCTTTAAAATTTTAACATCTGTTCATACAATAAAATTATAACAGCAGTTGAATATGTTGCACTTCTAATTAATTAAAATGAAATAGAAAACGAAAGAAAAATACCATGGATGAATATAAAAAATATCTAGGTGTTATTTAATAAAATGTACAACTGTTTTACGAAGTATTTTATTTAATTACGGTCACCCGTTCCGTCGTATGTCTAGTAGGAATATTTAATTAACATAATTCGACAAAGAGTGAACTTTGAATGGTATACCGAGAGCACGATTTAGATGTATCGTAAAACATAGTTCTTTATTATAATGTGGGTATTAAATGCAGTTAAAATTACTTATTCCTGTCTTGTTCGTCAAACCAACGTAACTTAACATTTTGGATTGTCAATTCTGACGACAAAGAAAAAGAAATTTTACATACTTATACTATGTTCCGTAACTCAACCAGAAAAACTGTATCTTGATTGCTGGTACACCATGGTTCCTGAATATATTCATCTATTTCGGAACAGATTGACATTAATTCATATGACATTTAAAATTGACACAACCTAACAAAAATACAAATTAACTAAATGAATGATAACGTTGAATAATGCCAATAAAAATAACGCAATCACCAATATCTCAAATATAAATAATCTTTTCATATTTACATCTATAATAATTATTAGTAATACCACTAAAAATGCGGTTTAGAAATTTGACACTGACGGATATCGTTTGATTTTGTTATGAACCAGGATTATTTCGTGGTTGCCGTGGTCCGACTTTTTACCAACTTTTTTCAGGAACCGCGTTCCAAATAGAAACCGGTAAATAATTTCAGGACTTACGGAACACAAAACCGTAAATCTGGTCGAACCGGTTGCATTACGAAAATACTACTAATGATAAGTTAATAATTTACAGTTTCAATGTAATTCATTTTTAATATAGAACCTAAAAATGAGACATGATTATATCCATTCGTTTTTCTAAAATTTCAAAATGACAGATTAGTTTCCTAAAATTTCAAAGTGACACAAACTGAAAGTTGTTCACTCTTCTTATCAAGCAAAGACGTGCCTTTTTTCTGTCTTGTTGATCAGTTCATTCTGGTGTTTAACAGGCATGTTAAAATTTATGATTTTGACAGCAGTGTCAAATTTTCGCGTAGAGAATACCAAAAATGAATTTATTGTTAAGTCATGTTAAAATATAATTTTTTAAAGGCATGTTAAAATTAACATATTTTTTACAGAATACACCCCCATATACTTTAATTTACCACATATAAATTTGAGTGACAAGCAGTAGGGTAAAAGTTATTATTTTCATTTTTATGTACACATGTATATAGCTTCAGTATATCCAAATATTGTGTAATGTGGTGTTCATTGCCTTCATACTAATGCTTATCATGTTCCACTAAAAGTTAAGATAAAATAGTTTCCTTCATACATATATTGATGAGTTAACTGCGGGTCAGCCTCAAAGAGCTAATTTACATGGATCTTTAGAAAAAATTGGCACTTCTAAAGTAACTTAACTCATTCTGGGAATCTCTAACTTACAGTTATCAATTCTTTAAGTAGAGTGCCAATAACTTTGAATTTTTTTGTACGGAATTGAAAGAAGCTACTGCTCTATATCATGTCGCAGCCCATTTCATAACAATAAAAGGTGATATTTTTAATCGAGTGGCTAGTGATGGCGCTCAGCGCTGCCGGCGTCGACATGAACTACTGCGAAGAGGGAGATTTTACAGCTCGTAAAAGTAAATGCCTTTTTGATAACACTGGGAAACATTGTTCGAAAAATGCAGATTGGCGGATAAAGCACGCCATCGATTGTTTAGTATTTATTAACATGTGGTTTCATTAAAATTACTACAAGATTTGTTGTTTTACATAAACATCTTCTCCCCCGAATTCTTTACATACGTACTCGTATATCCTATTGTGCTATTTAATTTAATTTTTACCTTCCGTCACCTTTAGGTAAGGAAGGTATTGTCTTTGGTCAAAAAATTCGATGATGAGTTTTTAATCAATAAGCACGTTTTAGGGTCCCTAGAATACGAATTTACTAATTTTACGATGATGTCTGTATGTATGTGTGTGTGTGTGTGTGTGTGTGTGTGTGTGTGTGTGCGTGCGTGCGTGCGTGCGTGCGTGCGTGCGTGCGTGCGTGCGTGCGTGCGTGCGTGCTTGCGTGCGCGCGTGCGTGCGTGCGTGCGTGCGTGCGTGCGTGCGTGCGTGTGTGTGTGTGTGTGTGTGTGTAGATGTGTGTGTGTGTGTGTGTATGTGTGTGTGTGACAAAATTTTCGTCTACGATAACTCTAATACTACAATTCCAAAAATTATAATTCATTCGCATTCCTCTTCGTTGCATCCATATGAAGAGCTGATTAGATTTTGGTTATAATTGGTCAACCGGAAGTACCCTTATTTGAAGATTTTAACAGTTTTTCTTGAAAAAACGATATTAAATATTTTTTCACATTTAATGTTATTATAAATATTAAAGAACATTGTATTCTCTATACGATTTGACTGCATTTTATACTTCATATTAAATGGATATAGAGTTATAAAATTATAAAGAAATTGAATTTCATAAATTAGCCAGCTATACTAGAAACAGCTACTATATTAAGAAAATTCTGATTGAGAGATGTCAGTGTCAAGTGCAATTGACATATTCGTAGTATATTTATGTTATAATTTTACTCGAAATATAGGATCTTTTTGCTCGAAACTTTCTGTATGGAATTTGTATAAAATACATATAACTGTCGAAAGGTAATGTACATACAAGAAATTTAGAATCTTTTGCAAGAAACTTTCTGTATGGATTTTATAGAAAATACTTACGCATTTACGAAAATTCTACCGGTAGATACCGCATCTACCGACTGTGTTCGAAAACACGAGTGGTAAAAGGTTAACGTGTTCGAAAATTGTTCAATAGCTATCAAATCCATCTACCGGATTCGTGAAGGATCTAATCTCAATAAAAGGTACTGATGCAAAGCGAAGCACGCGCGTTAAAAGTGGAAATGTATTCAAAATAGGACTCTGCTCAGTTTGTTAACTACATCAAATTTCTAACCTGTTTCAAATTTTCACATTTTTTCATAGTTTATGGATCTACCCTGTTTACCACTTGCGTTCTTAAAATATCGATTCCGGTAGCTATAAGCTGTTTACCGGTAACAGTTCACCAGTAGAATTTTCGTAAATACCTCATATAACTGACGGAAGGTAATGTGCTGGCCACATCAGATTTTTTTAGTTTGGCACTCATTTCATTCAACCGTTCTGTCCTCTGTTTTTTCAAATATTGATTGAAGATATATCTGACACAAAAAAGTGTACAAAGCCCATTGGCATTAATTGATTACCACCTTAATCCCATTTTTGTTTTTCTTTTTTGTAAGAAAAAGATTGCAATAAGATAATTGAAGTAGAAGATTAATTTCACGATATTTTCTTTCAAAACAATTATTTTAACTGAAATCATATTTCATGCTTTAAATTCAATTATTATTAATAATATAAATGGATAACATTAATCTGTCCAATTATTATATGGTTCAACTGACAAGACAATTTGATCATCTATCAAGGGAGACGTCTATTGAGGAAACACCTTACTAGTTAAACTGATCTAATACATAAAGTTACGTAGAAAATTAGACCATTTGACTATATTTCAAATGTATTTTTCTACAGTCTATATATAAAGTAGCCATTTGCGCTCTCTTTTGTCAACGCAAAATGTCACTTTGCCACACATGCTCGACAAAGTAAAAAAAAAAAAACGCTCGCCGTCCAAATTCCTAACTATACAATGTTGAGAAATGTAACTTGTCTACATTCTTATTGGAAACGTGTAGTGAGGAACAAATGGTACTGCAGTTACACATTTACCACCTTCAAAAGTCAATCTGACATATAACTGCTCTCTCGGTATATTACAAAACCAAACAAAATGCCGCATTGCTGTGAAAATAAAATAGGGCATTCATTTATAAAAATGAAAGTATAAAATGCTTAGATTAGATTGAAGCAATAACTCAAGAATGGAAAATAACGATAAAGTAAAATTAATATAATTAAATGTAAAATAAATTGTGCTGCCACCTGCAAAAGTCTGGCGTGACGCGTGAACGCTCCCAATGGACATCCACTTTTTCATTGCACTAG
The DNA here is from genome assembly GCA_963082715.1 of Harpalus rubripes. Lineage (NCBI taxonomy): Eukaryota > Metazoa > Arthropoda > Insecta > Coleoptera > Carabidae > Harpalus > Harpalus rubripes. The sequence continues at coordinate 3,916,729 of OY720454.1, read as the reverse complement.
TTTAATGTACTTGAAACAAATAAATTTTTGTTATGGTGGAGGACACCATGGTGGCGACTGTAGAAAAAATCTTGTCTGTGTTTCGAGCGCAAATGGAAATTGTCGATTTCGAGAGAACGTCCTCCCAATCGACAATGTCCTATTTTGTGCTCTTAATACACAAATATGACTATTGACTGCTGATAAAACATCTTATGGTTGGATGTGAGTGCAAACATATGAAACTGATCTTCGTCTGTTGCATCGAGACGTCCCACTATGCCAAGTATGTCGAGAACTCTACGCACCCTCGTCGAGGGAATAATGTCAAGAATGTTAGAGACTATTGGATAAAAAACTTAAAGTCTTCATGCCAAGTGTTCCAATTCCATATTCTATTTGGAACTGTTTCAGGTGAAAATATTTCAAATATTAACATTACAAGACGAGTGAAGAAAGTAAGAATTTCGCTCAGGTTTGTGCCAATTTTGAACACGAGGCGCTAGGCGAGTGGTCAAAGGAACATAAGTGAGCGAATTTGATTCTTCACAAGTGTTAAAAAAATATTAAAATTTGTTCTAATAGATTCGTACTTGGAATGTAAAGCGACGGGTTACATTGCTATTGATTGTGTTTCTAAACATTTGCAATTGTCGACAAAATTATTTTTGGTACCTTCTGTAGATCTTGTATAGAAATTTTGAAAATATGGAAGCAAAGACGATTATGGATGACCAAGGTAGAAATTAAAGAACAATAGTTAAAAAGGAAACCTGGCGCCAATAACAGCAAGAAAGTTCGCATAGATAGAAGTAATAGAAGATAGTGCGGAAGGCACTGATATAAAGGGTTTTTCAATAAGGGCGGGTCGTTGTTGGCAGTCTGTGGCGGCGATGTTGTTTTGGTGGCGTCTGTCAAATCTGTTGTTTATTATTCTGTCACAGATGCCAAATCACCATGGCAAGTTAAACGATTGAGCAGCACTACCAAATGATAAAACTGTATTATCAAAATGAATGCTCGTTAGTGAAAACGTTGCGCGCGTTGCGCCCATTTTACGGCAGACGCGGTGGCCCTTCAACGTTTGGTGGCCAAATTCGAGACGTCCGGTTCGGTAAATAATCAGCCAACACCCGTACGTCAAAGGAACGCCAGATCGGCCGTGAACATTGCCGCGGTCCGAGAAAGTGTGCAGGAGAACCCGAGGCAATCAATTCCTCGCCGTGCACAAGAACTCGGCCTTTCGCAGACTTCAACTTGGCGAATTTTGCGTCGGGACTTGGGCCTACACCCGTATAAGATCCAACTGACCCAGGAGCTCAAAGTTAATGACAATAGAAAACGCCGTTTGTTCGCTGATTGGGCTTCGGAGCGTTTGGAAGAGGACCCCAATTTTGGTCGAAAAATCATCTTTAGCGATGAGCCGCATTTTTGGATGAATGGCTATGTTAATAAACACAATTGCCATATATGGGACGACACCAATCCACACGAGGTTCACCAGGTCGGAATGCATCCACAAAAAGTTACCGTTTGCTGCGGATTTTGGGCCGGCTGCGTCATTGGCCCGTACTTTTTTGAAAACGACGTTGGTGAGACCATCACCGTCAATGGCGAGCGCTACAGAACGATGATAACAAATTTCTTTTTTCCCAAATTGGATAATATGAAGGTAGACGACATGTTTTTCCAGCAGGACGGCGCTACGTGCCACACAGCGGACGCCACAATGGACCTTCTGCATGAACGATTTGAGGGTACGGTTATCTCTCGCAGAGGTGACGTGAATTGGCCACCAAGATCGTGCGATTTGACCCCACTAGACTTTTTCTTTTGGGGTTTCCTGAAGTCGCAAGTCTATGCCAATAAGCCGCAATCGACGGATGCCCTTAAAGTTAACATTACCAATGCCATCGCTCAAATTCAGCCGGATCTATGCAGCAGAGTCATTGAAAATTGGACCACTCGGATCCGTGCCACCGTGAGAAGCCGCGGCGGACATTTGAAGGATATTATATTCCATACATAATGGCATACATGGGCTTTTCAAATAAAAAAAGAATTTCGTTAATACCTCACGCACATCTTGTTTTATTCCATTTCAACATCGACCCGCCCTTATTGAAAAACCCTTTAGATGAAATGTCACTTTTTTTCGCTCACTACTTTCACCCACCCGTTGCCATAGGAATTTGTATACAAGTAGGAAACAACAAGTTTGAATAGCAGGATTGAATAAAGAAATTTTTAACGGTTAAAGCTGAATTATGTGCCTGAAAAACATGGGTTTATTGAAATTTGTGTTGATGAGGTAACAAATAAATCATCCCCTAACACCGCAAGTAAAATCAATACATATTTGTCAATCTATGTTGACATACGTTATGTGACCATAAAATTGAACGACCACTTACAAATGCAATTTTTACCGCCCGGTCTCAAAATATGGATTCCGAATGGTCAATTAACACAAAAGAGTGTAAAATATAGCGTAATTTATTTTGCAATGAAGTTTGATGGTATAAAAAATTATGAATTATTGCACGATATGTTATAATTTGTGCACTGGTTGATACGCACGTTCTGCATAATCTACATATCATGAATACTAATTTATGTGATACATGACATACAACAGAATATACTAGCAGAAAAAGTCAGAAGCATGTCGAAAACATAGAAATATTGTATACATTTCATTGAAAATAGACATGAAATACAATAAAACAATTCAAAATTTCCAAAAATAATACAATATATAAATAGTTATTTATGTATTAAGGCATTGAAGTTCTATTCTTTTTACGAATGTGGAATTTATTTCATAATACTTTAGTGAGACATAAAATACTATAAGGCCGAACAAGTGGATATGTTAGCCGCTTTCTTTTTATCAAGAAGATCAACTCCGAGTAGCACACATCTACCCTAAATCGTTCTTTTTAAAAGGGGATAAATGATCTTGTACTACCCACTTTCTTCGTCCCCGCCCCCGCAAAGCAACACCTTTGAAACAGAATCATATAGATCCCAAATGTCAATGTCACGTCAATATGACTTGACTGCTATGTATTTTGTCTTTTTTGTATTTGATATTAGAATGACATGAATAGAAGAAATTAATTAGTTTGAAACGTTATATCATGTTTCATTACCATAAGAAATTCATCCATATTTAAATACTCAAAGGTAAAAGAATTTAATATGTCAAAATCAAATCACATATACAACAGACTATAACCACTAGCAAATTCAGCATATTATTATATTATAAATATAATGCTATATATGTTTTTATCTTCTACTTCTTATTTTTAAAAGAATATGCTGTTCTTTTTAGGAGTAGTTCAGTTCAGTTCAGTACGAGGTAAGATCAGTTCATTTTCCCCCTAAAAAGAAAGCGCCTGTTACTAGTTTACTACTGTCATTAAAAATTAGGTGTTTGACATTTGGAAAGACGCTTATGCATTTATACTCTGTTCTATTTAAGCCATTCAGTAGATGGAGCTGGCAACAGCGCAAACTTGAAGTAGCCGAAATTACATTGGGTAAACTTGTCTCTTGTCTCCAATTTCAGCCAATCAGAGAGATCAAAACTATTCCCTATGCTCTGCAATACTGAATGGCTTAAATGGAACAAGGTATAGAGAGTTGGTGAGAATTAACTGCCCGCTGTTTGCTGTATAGTAGGTATTCGTTAGGGTACCTTTATAACCAGGGTATGGCCATGGCGTGGCTCACGTTTCGTCCGCCATTACCGGGACATCTGTTATATGTGTTGTTCTTGCGCAAAGTATTATGTATTTTCGTGGCTATTTGTTTTATTTCAATGAAAAACACATTTAATTATCATTTTAATATGTAGTTAAAGTGTAAGTAATATATTTTATCTTATTTACTTGTGTAGTTTGTTAAGATACCCACCACGATTATTGTCACTGAAAACAACTAAAAATTACCAATATTAAGCACAATCATTTAAATTTTTAAAAGGTAAGTTTAGAGTATATAATTATTATGTAATTAAGAACTAGTGATATTAAATTAGATGTGATAATAATAACACATATCATATATTCTACATAACCTATAAATGTATGTCTTAATAATAATTGTATATATCTTAAATAAATTCATTTTTATTACGTTTTTAAATTCACAGTGTGATTATTTAATATTATTTTATAATATAATATCATATTTATTACAAATAAATAGGAAAATCAATTACCGACAATGGCGGCGATATTGGCCCATGGCCATACCCTGGTTATAAAGGTACCCTAGTATTCGTAACTATCATACTCAAACGTCATAGCAAATATAATATTTGCTATCTCCATCCGCAAATGTTACAATTAGGTCAGGAAAACATAAACATCCTCATTTGAAAAATGATGATTTCTCATAATGCTAAACAAATTTATTCCTGTTTTGCAATTCCCAAGCCATTCGCAACATCAGCAATATCTGTGTTGTATTTACCTTTGTACGCCACTGTATTCACCCTGCGTGGCATATCCAGGGGCGTACTAGGGGGAGAACCGAGGACGACATCAGATTGGCTGATGGGAATTGCAGACACGACACGAATTCAGATTAAAATGAATTAGAACACCGAGGAAATGGCGATTTTGCAACTTCTGTCTTCGGTAGGTTTCTTCTCTTCAATCCATCTCTCTTAGGCTCAAGCAAATAGTATCTGTTGTCTCTTTCTTGGTTTAGAAAGCAACGGGAATTAATTTTATGTTTATAACCTTCACCTTAGCAGTTTGTGTGAATTTGAATTGTTTGTTTATGAAGTTTTTGATGTGTAAATTAATGCATCATTCAATTGTAAATATCTTATGGTGTTACTTTCACTTTTTCTTAGAATTGTAAAATTAATCATGCGTCTTGAAATAGAAATAAATTAGTATGTTTAGCATACAATTAAACAAAAATCGTGCCTAATCAATATATGTCTATATGGTAATAAATTTTGTTATTTATGGGGTCATAGGTTATTCAAAATACACATATGCATTGTTTTGATGTATTATTATATATATACAGGGTGGTGACTTGGACGACGCCGCATAGGGGTTTCAATGGTAAAATCTTAATGTGCAGTTATTTGCTCCCCTAATTTTAAAACAAAATTGTATTTAAGTTTTTGTTACATAAAAAAATACTGCATCCGAATATACTATTATTTATTATTTTTCAATTTGCGGAACCGTAAAAATAGTCGGAAACAATAATAACATTCTTATCTTAAATTTGGTTCTCGTCGAACTACATTATTGTAATCAACAACTATTACATCGTTGTCATTAATTGTAATAAAGATGTTTTCATTTTTTTCGTTTTAAACAAAAGTTCAAACATCTAAAAAATTATTTTCAAAACAAGGATAAAGAAAACACCTTTATTGTAGTGTTGATGACAACAATGTAAGTTGATTACAACAATGTAATTTACCGACAACGAAGTTTTATATATATATATATATATATATATATATATATATATATATATATATATATATATATATATATATATATAGGGTGTTTCTCAGATACGGGACATCCCGATTATTTTCTTTATTATTGGAAGTACAAGAAAATCATTCAAATAAAAGTTATAGTACATGAAGAGGGACATTCACTTGTTAAATTTTCTTAAATGGCGTGGTATACTTTTTTTTCTGAATTCAACCATGTATACATTTTATAATATCCTTACATTAGAAAAATATTGAGAAAAATGCAATGGACCTTTGCAATTTAAAGAGATAGAAGATATGCGCAATGGGGATCTGCGCATAGTAGGAACAACTGAGATCTGTGGCCTTTGTTTCTAAAAAAATTAGACGTAAAATGCGAGAATATCTCAGATAAATTTAAAAAATCTTATCGTAATAAATTACAAAAGCTTTTATTGAAGTTCAAATGTCTAGCGATGCAAATTTTCACCGAGAATACAGGTATTTTAATGACTGCAATATTTTTGACGTTTCGTTTGACAGCCCAACTGGCAGTTGTTCGCGCCATTTTCTTACTATCTGCAGCGATAGAAAGAGATAGCCGTTAAATTGAAAAGGTCCATTGCAATTTAAATAAATTTTATTTTTATAGTTATTTTTCAGTAGGCTATGTATGAAAAACAAAACTGCTATCTGTCAATTTGAATTATTTAGTGTATAATTCCCTCGATAATTCCTATTCTTGCTATTTATAAAGATATAAACAAATTTTTATATTTTGTTTTAATTTAGGTTCAATATTTGTCATGCATAGCCTACTGAAAAATAGCTTTAAAAATAAAATTTATGTGAATTTCAATTACTTTTTTCTCAATATTTTTGTAATGTAAGGATATAAAATGATTACTTGGTTGAATTCACAAAAAAATACTCCATCGAATGAGCCTTAAAAATATAAACCATCCCATTTAAAAAAACCTACTATAAAACATCCATTTAAAAAGGAGGTTAATTTCTTTGTTTGCTGCAAATAGCATGCTATTCAACTTTGGCAGACGTTCCTTACATACGTAAACAATTTTATTGACATACATTGTAGTCCTCAAAAAAATTCGTGAATCCTTCAAATCCAGTGTAAATAAAATAACCGTTGTTGTTTTTGGTAAATAGGGTTAAAATTGTCATTTTAGCATGATCTGATTAAAATCTCTGCAAAAATTTATTGCTTGTTTACAAAACAAACTCGAAATAAATCGCGAACACTGTAAATATTCATGAAGCTAACCATGTTAATCCTATTTAGTACAAACAAAAATAATCCCGTTTTACTAATACTATTCGTGAAAAGTATATTTTGACATGGCACAAAATTGACCCCTTTGGTACACTCTGCACGCCAGCAATGAATGCCCGTGAGGTGACGCCTGGTAAACACCCGCACGGTACAAATATGTCATCATCATTACCGATATCTGCGTACAAAGCAGATTGGCACACTCAGCAATGGGTAATATGCCGTGATGGTATATTTATTTATTTTCCAAAACGTTTTAATAAATAAATAAATAAATATATCATCACGGCTTATTACCCATTGCTGGGTGTGCCAATCTGCTTTGTACAAAGATTTCGGTAATGATGAAATATTTGTACCGTGCGCCCGCTTACCAAGCGTCACCTCACGGGCACTCATTGCTGGTATTTAAGGCTTTTATATTAATGCCATATTAGATTTTTGCTAAAATTAATAAACTAAAAGTAGTACTTTATGGGAAGCTTTGAACAGATTTTCTTGACTATTTCACTCATAAATATATAAACCAATCCACATTCAGGATTTTACCTAGTTACCAAGTTTCACTTCGGCAAAACACTGTCACAAAAATTTTTTCGCACCTTTAAGCCAATAAGATGTCGTATTTTTATAAGTAAGTGAGTTTTGATAAGCGAAAATTTTTTGACGTTTTAGAAATATATTGTTTACACACCTGTCAAAGTCTGTATAATTTCAGTGTTATCAGTTTTTATTAAAAACGAGTCGAATTGGACAGGAATCTATTTAAAACGTTGAAAAAGCAAACTGCACATAACACCTCTAAACACAATAAAAATTACAAGATTTTTGTCAAGAAAAAATTATATAAATGATTACCTGATTTTTATTTTGGAAATAGTCATTCGAATACCATTCGTGGTTAAATTTTATCCTGGCAAAATTTTCCGATTGCTTTACTCGAGCCTGTTGCCAATTTATCTCGTGACATTGATCAAAAATCACTCGTTTGACAACTCGTGATTGTTTTGTCAATGTCACTCAATAAATTGCTAGGCAATCGGCTCTCGTAAAATCTGAAAAATTTTCCGGCAAAAATTTACCACTTATGATATTATATATGAAAAAATATATTAAAATATGATCCGAAACTTGTTGTTAAATATAAATAATGATGAAGAATTTGTTAAAAATTCATTAATCTCACTGGAATTTGAACCCAGGACCCTCCTATATCTGGTAGGATGCTCTACCACGCAAACTAGAAAATACCATTGAAGTTACTTTTCGAATTCACAGGTTTTTGCAGGAATATTATCTTCAGGGATAAATAAATTTTATTTTATACTAGTTACTATCCGTTATAAAAATAGAAAAAGGAAACTTTTATATGAGTTTGAAAACAATGCCATAAAAAGTATCAAAGTGCATGAAAGGATCATTTAATATCAGTATGAGTGTTGAACTCTAAAATCCGATAGTGTTTCCACGTGTTTATAATCACGAACATAACAGAGCAGAATGAATAAATGCACATTAAAAGGCAATCATGAACACAGGGAACGGATAAAATATTTCCCTCCCCTCTGGCGAGGTGAATGCACCGCCGCTTTGCTTTTGTTCCCGACGCACATGCAGTCTGACGTTTCCCGCCCGTCGCCATGGAAAATTGCCAAACAAACTCTCGCAAAACAGTTGAAAGCTGCAGAGTATCAGCAACACGATATTTTCCTCTCACAACTTTGGACATTGTTTGTGAATGAATATTTATGACTGCTTTGTTTCCAAATTATTGCTTTTATGGTTTCATTTGGCGGAAGACGTTGTTTTGTGCCACATTAACTTGAGGAAGAAGGGAGTTAGCTTCAGTCTACATTTTGTTGTGTACTTCTATTAGTGTTTCTAAACATTCATACAAATAATTAAAAAATAAAAATTTGAGTATTGACATTAAAAGTGCGATTTTTTGACAGCTAATTGTATATATATATATATATATATATATATATATATATATATATATATATATATATATATATATATATTATTTTCCGATTGAAAATTCATATGTTCACGGCACTAAAAACAGATTTACAGCTTCGGCATTATTCATTGTCAGGCGAACGGCAGCCTCTGCTGTAAATCTGGTATTTTAGTGCCTAGTTAAACAAATAACTATTTTGTGAACAATTCATGGACTTTTCTGAAATTTCACCGATTCCACTCTCCTACTCAGAATAGATTATATTTGATCTTGTCAAATTGGCTTAGAATCTACATTTTATATTTTACAATAGGCTAGTTGCGTGGTACTGAAAATCTGATATCTATCACTAAATACCGAAAGTAAAGTTGAAAACGTATGTAAAAATATAAATTTTATTTTAAAAAAATTATATGTTTTTTAATAAATTAAGAAAGAAGATTTTCTTTGACGTCATTATTTTGAACTGGAGAAAGGGATGCATATTTAAGAAAGTAACCTATAGATGGCGAGTGAGGGCGAGTTTTAATTTGATTTTGACATTAAATCATTTTTCTGTCATTCTCTCTCTTCTTTATTATTTACAATTTGCGTGGTTTCTATTACTTTTATTACATATTTCGATTTGTTGAGCAGGATTTTGAAGGATTTTAACTTAGCTTATACTCGTACAAGATTAAAATGACAAACGAAAATATTTACCTCCAAACTATTATTCAAACGTCAAACAGATGATCTGCCATGTTCAAATTACCCGCACATGCCGTTGCTATTGGACGTACCGATGTTATTGCTTCACGGCCATTCATTGGTTCGGCGTAAAATTTCATTAATTTTTTTCTGGCCAATTAATGAAAATTTTGCCAAAAGAAAAAATGTGGGTAGCAAGTTTTTATCGTTTCTTCAAAAATGACTACGTTTATCTCGATAATTCAAGCGGCTTCAAATATTTCGCTTTTCGACAGTTTTACTAAGTTTTATATCGCGACTTTTATAAAATGAGGTAAAATGCAAACAACCAACAAATGATATGAATTTAGTAACATTGCAACATATGGCGGATGTGCGCATGCGTAGTTACATTATTTGAAGCTTCACTGTTTATTTCGACAGAAGTCAAGCCGCTTCGTAAATCCAAGCCTGTTATTTTATAGGCTTGACTTGGCATTTTCAAGCGGCTTCAAATATTAATCTCGATCGTTTATATCGAAGATTGAAAAAGGATTTGCTAAATTCAAGCGGCTACAAGCGTCGAGATAAACGTAGTCAATATTAAATGAAAAAATGGTACGCAAGTAGCCCATTGCTAATATTCAGTCTTGTCCTGACTAAGTCGTCTACTAGAATCGTTTCCATTTTTCGTTCTCACTGAACTTCCCTGCACGATGCCCTTAAATGCCTAAATGTCTTCTCTTCTCTCCCGCATAGCCTGCACCTTCTCTCCTCTCTTAATAACCTGTATTTGTTGTTTCTCTCTTCATTACCACATCAGAATCTAACAATCATCTCGATGTCTTTGTTTTCATCCGGTAAATACCGTGGTGTTGTCATTTGGATTGTGGTATTGATATTATCTGGTAGCGCGAAATTTGGCGGTATAAAGAAAATCACACCTTAATACAAAATATTTTTGTATCAAACAATATCGCTCTTTTCATAACTGATTATATAAATAACAATTTCATTAAATCTTGCATCATATTTGCAACACAATTTATCGCTAATGAATTATTTTCTTAACTACTGGATCACTAATGCCATAAAAATTGATTAATGTTCCATATAAATACATATACAATGAACCTGATTTCACTTCCCTACGGGAAAAATTTCGATATCGTGTGGAGAAAGTCCCATTTTGGAAATGTCTTTGGGCGGTGGTTCATATAGGGTCAGAGGTCATATCTGGGATCACGCATTGACAGCGTGCGTCATGGTATGGTGACCGTTCACTTTATGTTTCTGTTAGAAATAATCGCTGATTTTGATCGTGCCCGTTTGAAAGAAAATAATTTCCGTGTCCTATGTTTAGATAATAACTTAAATAACTAATTTGGCATCCTTGAAAGTACATATCGCTGTATGTAAGTCATATTCACAATATTTGGTCCATGGTAGTTTATGCCAATAAATGTTCAATTGATCTCATAGGTCGCCCTAATAAAAAAATCTGATGTGGACACCACACGACTTCCTTGTACACAAGACCAATATGAACTATAGACCCAAGTATATAATTGCACATATTTAACGTAATTTGACATTAGCATCTATTTTTTATTTATTTTTTTGTTATTTTTTGTCCTAATCCATAGCAAGCTTCATTACAAAAACCAAAAATTATATAAGTTTTAAATATACATATCTCGCTTATACAAAGGGCTAATTTAATAATACTTGATGTGCTAGACACAGAAATTAATTCTCTAAAAATTTTATTTGAAGCATTTATTTCTAAAATCAAAATGAAACCATTTTATTGAAGAAAAACTGTTAACACCTTCAGGTAATATGCCACTTCCGGTTAACCTGTTTTAATCAAAATCCACTATGTTATTCCAATTGACATAAAAGTCTTATATACCAAATTTGAAAAGTGTTAGATTATATTTTAAGATAGTTTTTCATTAAAATCTATTATAAGCTTCAAATAAAGTACCATTTCTAGAAATTATGTAATGACCAAAAAGGGAGGTGCACAACTAGATGTTATAGCAGTACTAAATACAAAATTTCAACTTTCTACGGCTTACCGTTTTTGAGTTATGCGAGATACATACGCACGTACGCACGTACGTACGTACGTACAGACGTCACGACGAAATTAGTCAAAATGGATTCAGGGATAGTCAAAATGGATATTTCCGTTGAAATCTCAAAACCGAAATTTTTCGCGATTACAATACTTCCTTTACTTCGTACAAGGAAGTAAAAATCTGTTGTGGCCAGCACATTACCTCTGGCCAGAAATTTTTTTCTTTTTCTTTATATTCGTCATTGAAATTATTTTATATTCATTTCTTTATCTCGAAATCTATAGAAGATATAGTAATGAATTTATATTTATCGAATAAAGAATTTAACGTTCTTTAATATAAGTATTTACATAAATTTTCGATAAATATTTAGATGATTTTTTCCTTGTAACTACTACTTCCGGTTGTCCAATTGTTACCAAAACTTAATCAACTCTTTCCATTATTGTTAGATTGAGGAATCCGTATTTAAAAATGTCTTAAGTCTTATAGTATTTGAAAAATCGTGGATCCAACATCCTTACACACACATCCACACACACACGGACATCATCGTAAAAATGTTATAATCGGATTCTAGGGACATTAAAACGTGCTTATTCACTAAAATCTGGATATGCGATTTTTAGCATGAATTCAATACCTCTCTTAGCGAGAGGTAAAAATCTGATGTGGCCGCCACAAAATAATTTTTATTAATCAACTTACATATTTATTTATGCTGAAAACTGTATTAAGTCCCATTCCAATTTTAGATTGATAATGGGTATGGGGCCATCTAACGTGACGTACATCATATATCTATGATTCTATTTACTATTTTCCTTTTTAAAACGTTACTATTATTAATTTGAATGGTTCTTTGTCAGTGACATTTATCTGTTAGTAACATATATTTAAGATATGAACTGTGTAATCAAGGAGTTGTGTTTGCTGTTTTTTTAAAGCGTAAGCTCCGGAATTTAAATTATAGATAATTTTATAAATTTATCCATAAAATATATACAAAAAGTATTAATGCTAACTTGTAGAAAATTTAATAATCTTTAATTTTTATAATAATATAAATCACGAAAAAATAACACTAAAATGTATTTTTCGAAGAAACACTATTTTGAGCTCCAAGTAAAGTACCATTTCCTGTTATCTGATTTACACCAAAATCTAATGGCTTCTTTCCATATTAGAATAAGGTAGAAATACGAGGTTTCAAAATTTTCTGAATGATAGTATTAGAGTTAGAGCGTAAATAGGAACCACACACACATACACACATACACACAGACATCATCGTGAAAATGTGAAAATTGGATTCTAGTGACCTTAAAACGTGGTCATTTACCAAAATCTCGATATGCGATTTTTAGCACGATCCCTATACCTCCTTTACCAAGTGTAGCGGGAAGTAAAAATTAATGCGATGACAAAAAATGAAACTATGTTACAATAAATTTGTAATTTATGTAAAAATAAGCATTACTATTTTTGTCACGCTTGCAAATTCCTCTTTGCAATGAGAAAAATTTTTAGCCAACTTCTTTTCACGCCCAGGTCGACATGACAGATGAACTACAATAATGAGATCCGTGTTGGCGTCGGCGATGACGTCATCACCATGTCTTCTTTCCACCCTCGACGTGCCTGGAATGCACAAGAAAAACTACTCACTCTGTTTCGAGATAATAAAACTTGTTATTTGGAAAAATTTGTGGCAGTATGCAAGATGCGACTACGAACTAAGAGCTGTAAAACGTAAAACTAGTCGAGATTGCAGAGATACGAATACTGCGAGGAGTAATGACGGAAAACATGTTTGCGTTAGAAAGAAACTTCTAAAATATTCTGGAATCTAGATACGTGGTTATTTGTTTGCTGGAAAATGTATTGATTTGAGTTTTTAACTTTAACTATGGAGTAATGCGTTATTTGTGGTTATTTGTGTACTAAGTACTGTAATTTTGAAGTTTCTGTTTTGATAGCTAGTTGAAAGTTTTAACTACATAAACATGAATACTTTTTCTGTTTTAAAAGCATTTATTCATTATTTGTGAAAGTTTTCTAAAATATAAATTTCCATTTTCAACTTTTACCTTCCGTTACCTTTAGGTAAGGAAAGTATTGTCTTTGGTCAAAAAATTTGGTGTTGTTTTTAGTGAATGAGCACGATTTAGAGTCCCTGGAATACGATTTCATTATTTTTACGATGATGTCTGTATATGTTTGTGTGTGTGACAATTTTTTCTCCGTCGAAACTCCAACACTACAAATCTAAAAATTAAATTCTTTCGTATTCCTCTTCGTTACATCCATATGAAGAGCTGATTAGATTTTGGTTATAATTGGTCAACCGGATGTATCCTTATTTGCAGTTCTTAACAATTTTTTATTAATTTAATATTAAATATAACTTTTTGACATTTTCTGTTATTATAATTTGATGGGGCCTCCTGGCCGTGTGCCTGAGTGTCAGGTCGCGAATCTGGGAAACCGGGTTCGATCCCAACCGACGCCAAATATTTCAAATTTTAAATGGCACAAAATTGACCCCTGTGGTGCACTTTCCACGCCAGCAATGAGTGCCCGTGAGGTGACGCCTGGTAAACGCCCACACGGTGCAATTATGTCATCATCATTACCGAAATCTGCGTACAAAGCAGATTGGCACACCCAGCAATGGGTAATATGCCGTGGTGATATATTTATTTATTTATAATTTGATTCCATTTTTTCCTTCATATTCAATAGATATAAATTTTAAAAAATCTGATGTTGCCAGCACATTACTTTCCATTGTCAGTTCTATGTATTTTGTACAAATTCCACACAGAAAGTTTCTTGCAAAAAATTCCATATTTCCAGTACATTACCTTCAGTCAATTTTATGTAGTTTGTACAAATTCCATACAGAAAATTTCCTGTAAGAGATTCTATATATTTCCAGTAAAGTTATAACACAAAAATACTATGTCAATTCCACTTGACACTGACATTTGTCAATCAGAATTTTCTTAATATACTAGATGTTTCCATGGGTATAGCACAGCTGACAGTTTTATGAAATTAATTCCTTAAAAAAAAGTTAACTCTATATCCATTGAATATGAAGTATAAAATGTAATCAAATCGTATAGAGAATAAAATATTCTTTAATATTTGTAATAAAATTTGTGAAAATATGATATTTCACAGCACTTTTTCAAGAAAAACTATTAAAATCTTCAAATTAGGTTACTTCCGGTCGACCAATTATAACCAAAATCTAATCAACACTTCATATGGATGCAAAGAAAAGGAATACGTAAAAATTATAATTTTTGGAAAGGTGGTATTGGAGATATACATTCATCCATCCATACATACAAACATACTTTTGGCACAATAAAAAACAACTTCGTAAAGATCCAATTTGAACGGTCCGTTCGCTGTAAGAATGTACCAGGCACGTCATGAATACGCATTACTTTGTAGCGTGGCTGCGCATTAATCAAAATTAGCGCCTCCCTTTAGCAACAAGCAACTTTACATAGCAACGAGACGATATGTTCATTCTATTAACGACGCCACTGTTTGTTGATAGGCGTGTCTATACTATTCCCGCGCACACAAACGATGACGTCCTTGGCTGATTTTTACAGCGAACGAACACTAAAATCTTCCTTGCAAGACATATGGAACAATACTGTAACATAATATGTAGGGCTTATGGATGCAATGCCTAATAAAATATGTTATTACTAATAAAGGCGATATAACCCAATATTAAATGGTGGAATATTTAAATAACATTTTCAGTTTATGTAAGTTTAAGATGTGTATTTTAAACTATGTAGATATTTCTAACCATTTGTATAGGCCGAAGTATTATAAGTCTAGACTCGTAGTTCTAATTTTCAGCAGAAAGTTATAATTTTACAATAATAACCTATTGCAACATTTATAAAATGCAGAGTAACAATACATTAGAATCCATTCTGAAAAGTGATCTATTTCTTGACATTAATGTATGATTATAGGGTAATCGTGTTCGAGAATTTTAAATTTCGAGTTTCGAAATGTATTTGTGCTTTCACTGTAATGATAATTGATTGAAATTGCATTGTTAAACCACATTCTACACGAGCGTTTGCCAAATATTAATGAGGGAATGTGATGTGAGCGGACAAATGACGAAAATTAACACAATTTCTATCGGGTCGGCCTTGAATTATTAGTGAAAAATAGGACAAGTTTTGGTCACGAATTTTTCACACAGCGATTGCGTAAAATAATAAACAACTTACAAAAAAAATACATAAATTAGATGGTGAAACTATATCCTGGTTACGCCCTTGCAAATGGACACGACGTGAAGGAAACAGCGCCAAAAAAGTGCGTTTATAGATCTTCTTATGGTTTGACTAGTGAATGAAAGTTGACGTTTAAATTATTTTATAGATGTGGTTTCTTTTGATACCCTAGAGAAGAATAGAATTGTACGAAATATTCAGGTATGAAATTTTTGCATGAAGTTATTCAAATACTGGACTAGGAAAGCGCAGAAATACATTACTATGTCTGGCTGAAAATAAATGGCCGACTAGGGTAACTGAATATCAAAACAGGCGTGCGTTTAAGATATTTTGAACATTTTTTGTTTATGTTCATTATAACAAAATATTTTGATCTTTAAACTATTTAGTTTGGAATAGGATTATTTTTAATTTCCTCTACAGTAATTCCGACTCGACAGTTGCTTACACCTGAGACGAACGAACTAGAATTTGGGGTATTAAATTTTTTAAATGCATCCCTGAATCCTGTTTCTAAGGTCATTTTAAATGCCTCCTGGTATTGAGTACAATTCTAATCTTTTGTAACGGAATACATAAGGGTCAGTTTTCTTTCAAACCAAATATAGGGAAATGTTTTCAAAACAAACCACGCCTATTAAATAATCTAAACGTGAACTTTCATTCGCTAGACATATTATAACAACGTGTTTTTAGTGCGTTTATAGACTCATAAAAACACAGAAATAGAAAATAGTATATAACATCCGAGGTGGGATATATTTTATTAAAGCCGAGGGCTTATGTATTTTACCGAGAGACAAGCCTCGAGGTCAGATACAGCGCAAGACTGTAATGAAACTCCCACCGAGGTAAGTATACTATTTTATTTGCAATCATCCTCTTTTTAAATCAATAATTTTTCAAATAAATCATTGATTTTTATTCTTTAATTTTATTAAAATTTCTGACAGCTCTAGTAAAATTAGTTTAGCCTACTTTATTATAGGGATCTATAACATTGTTGCTAAGCAACCCTCCATAAACAATTCCAACCCAAGAGATTGTCGAAGCATTCCACAGCGTTTAAATGTCATAGGGCCCAGATATCATAGTGTCTAAATTTCACAGCGTCCAAACTTTACGTGTAAAGGTGCATTCATAAATGAAAAATAGGTTTAGATTTATGGTTTATACTTTAGATTTAAAGACTTTGGCCGCATATTATGTAATGACTCCATTCACACTTCAGAATTTAGGGTCTCTAAATCCAAATCATAAAGCTAAACATTGCAAGGTCCAAAGTTTAGGTTTATGATTTAGTTTGACGTCACAAACTTCACCAATGAGAACGAGTCTGAAATGATATAGATATATACACTCATCTTTATTTAGTATCCACTTGGTGGATTCGGCTTTTTAAACAGATGCGAGAAGAACATTGATACTGTCATAACTTAATTGCTGAAATATAACCAATAATGCCAAGCGAATGACAGTTTCACTGCGCACAGGTGTCTTGTTGAGTACTGCTCTACTTATATTTTAATCTTGTTTTTGAAGCATTTACATAGATGTCTGTACATATCAAAACTAATTTTCAGATAATTTAAACTTCATTTATGAATCACTTACTTAAATCTAAACAAAAACCATAAACCTAATTTTCATTTCTTAATGCACCTTAAATGTTGCTCCACCACCATTTTTCACAGCGTCTAAATTTGTCCTGGCTCTTTTGGGCCAGCATTTAGACGCTGTAAAGTTTGTACGCTGTGAAATTTAGACGCGATGAAATTTGGGAGCTATGACATTTAGACGCTATGGCACGTATTCCAGGTTCTTATTGCATTTAGAAATAACGTATTTCCCGACCTCTAAACGGTTAGGAATCAACATATTACTATAATGATTGTGAATAAAATGTATTACAGAAGTAGAACATGTTTGTTTAATCAAAAACTACTCCAATCACTAGTTATAACTCCCAACTCGGTTCATTAAACAAATTAATCATCCAGACTGCACGAAATAATCTTCACACCAAATCAAATTCTCTTGTAGCGACTCAACACATTAGTTGTAAGTCATTCAAATTTAATTTGAACAACTACACTCAGTCAACAAGTCCTTTGTAGCTTAGTTGTCCAGAATTCCACCACACTATTAATCAAGTGCTCGAGTGGGATACACAAATTCGGTTTAAAGTTGCACCCTCATCACTCGGAGCGGAACGTTTGCGGTGGGATGAATTGTTGATTTGCCGCACCACACCTGCACAAGAACTACGAATACGGATGTGATGTTTTACGTGATGTGCAAGATGCTCTGATGCTCTGTTTGCCCGGTTGCCGTCAGAGGGGTAATCAACGGAAAATGCAACCTTACGTATTTGTTTCCAAGATAAGGTTTCCAGATAAAATGGTTAAGCGGTCGAAATTTGAATGATAATGAGAAAAGTGACAGATTCTACATTGTACAATCAGGGTTATTTAATAATATAAGAACTAGATAATAGTTATTTGTACATCACTGTTGGGGTCTCGTGGTCGCGTGCCTGAGTGTCAGGTCGCGAATCTGGGGAACCGAGTTCGATCCCGACCGACGCCAAATATTTCGAATTTTAAATGGCACAAAATTGACCCCTGTGGTGCACTCTCCACGCCAGCATTGAGTGCCCGTGAGGTGACGCCTGGTAAGCGCCCACACGGTGCAAATATTTCATCATTACCGATAACTGTGTACAAAGCAGATTGGCACACCCAGCAATGGGTAATAAGCCGTGATGATATATTTATTTATTTATTTATTTGTACATCACTGTAAGGAAAATCATATGAGACCAAAATAGTTATTCATATGCCAAGGGTTAAAAGTAGCTATTTGTAGACCGTGGTTAAATGTTGCAACTATACACTGTTCCATTTAAGCCATTCAGTAGATGGAGCTGGCAACAGCGCAAACTTAAAGTAGCCGACATCACATTGGGTAAACTTGTCTCTTGTCTCCAATTTCAGCCAATCAGAGAGGTCAAAACTATTCCTTATGCTCTGCAATACTGAATGGCTTAAATGGAACAAGGTATAGTTGATCTCCGTAATAGCACAGGATAGCATTCATATGCAGTTGGTAGATTGAAATTAGATAATGGAATATAAAACACAACATAATACCAGGGAATTTTTTTATGTTATCTACCTAGCTATGAAAACAATATGCTATCGCGACAATTTTATTATGTCAAGTGTCTGTGACATTTTATAGTATCATCTCCAAATTTATCTCCAATCGCTTAACATTACTCTCGGATCTCGTCTCGTCTCGTTGCATTATGCGAGACGAGAATGAGGGCGAGATTGCAATTTAAAATTCGAAGCGAGAACGATATAACAACTGTGAGAAGCGAGAAATCTCGCGAGATTCTCGCGAGAGTCTCGCTATAAAAAGTATTTGTAACTTTATAGCTTTGATTCATAAATTCAATGAAAAATACACTGTACAAGGAGTGGAGTCAACGCTAATTCGTGCGTAGAACACGTGTATGTGAAAATTATATGAATTCATTATATTTTTTGAGTCTACCTGGAGTCGATTGGTATCGGTCCCAGAGCGAGAAAATGCAAAATAAAGCCAAATGGGTTTTGCATCCATTACAACTAGTATTCTCCAATATATCAGCTCCTAATGCATCCCAATTAAAACCATGATTAATAAAATTCTTGTCGCCACTAAAAAGTAAAGGATGTTATACAAAGCGTCGTTGGGAGCCAACACGAAGCGAAGTGGAGTGATTGGTTTACCGGGGAGTTCCCAGTGTAGCGATTTTTTTTATGATTAAATCTTACTTTAATAGTGGCATATATTTAATGATAAAGTGTAGGTATTTTCAGTTACAAAAAAGAATTTTTTAATATTTAATTCATAATTTGATGGTAAATTAGATATTAGATAAATTAAATTATTTACTAACTTATCACATTTTCTGGTGACCGTAAATGAATAAACATTATTTTCGTATTGAAATTATTTGGTGATCAGAATTTAGTGTTTCATCTCTTTGTTATAGTTACATACTTATACGACTGCAAATACACGGAAGACGGTGCGATGGGTGCGAACTTATCTCTTGTAGTTAAACTGTTACGTAAATAGGTAGTGCGCAAGCGCTTATTTTTATAGCGAGACTCTCGTGCGAGAACGATTCAAGACCCAAAAAAATGTGCGAGAACGAGAGCGAGATTGATATTACAGATCCGAAAACGAGACGAGATCGATATTTTATATTTCTCGTCTCGTCTCGTCTCGCGTGCATCACTACTTAACATTTGTCATTTTTATATCAGTTTAAAGAAACGAAAAGGAGTGATTTGAAATTTGAACATAGAAGCATCATAAAATTTCTATCGAAAGAAGGCAGTAGCTTGAAGAATATCCTTGAGAGAATGGTGGCATTGTATGGAGTAAACAGCCCGTCCTATTTCCTAGTCAAATATTAGTGCAAACAGTTCAAATGTGGCAGGGAATCCATTCATGATGACCCAAAGTGTGGAAGACTTCTGGAAGCGAACTGAAGAAATCAGCAACAAAGTTGAAGATTTGATGTTGACTGATCGCCGAGTAAAAGTTTCAGTTATTGAGAGAAATAGGAATATCAGAATGAGTGTTTTTAAAATATGACTGCTTTATCCCAAGATGAAGACATTTTCTACAGAATTATAACCGAGGATGAGACCTGGGTACACCATTTTGAACCTCCCACGAAACAAGAGTCCATGCAATGGATACCTAAGGGTTCTCCACCACCCAAGAAGACGAAGACACAATGTTCTGCGGGAAAAGTGATGGCTACACAGTTTTCTGGGACGCGGAAGGTATTCTTTTAATTGAGTATATGCCAAAACGGACTACAAAAACGGGGAATGTCTACAAAGACACAATTAAAAACTTGAAAGCGGTTATACGCGAAAAAAGTCCCACAATTATGCTAAAAAACTGCTTCTGCACAACAACTGCAGGTTGCATAAAGCACGAATTGTTCAAGCAATAGTCAATGAATGCGGCTTTGAGTTATTATACCATCCACCTTACAGACCTGAGCTCGCCCCCCTGTGACTATTATCTCTTTCCAAAACTCAAAAAACATTTGAGAGGGCGTCGCTTTTTATTGATTGATTTGGAAAACGCTGTGGAATCGTATTTTGCAGAATTACCAAAAGTGTGTTGTTCTTACGTTGATAAATAAAATTGTATTTGTTCTCTAACTCGTTGTTTCTATAGCTAGGTAGATAACATAAAAAACTTCCCCCGAATATCAATTAATGACTGTACTAATCTGCTTCTATTCGCAGATTTTGGTAATAACCATACATCTGTACCGGTCAGGAAAGTATATAGCAAGTATCATCTGACGACCTCTTAGGGTCAGTTGCATAAAACGTTGTTAGCTGATCATGTGTTTAACTACACATTGTAACCATGGATACGTATCAAAAATACATTGGAAAAGAAGCCTTGTCAAAGTTAACAACGTGATTAAAGTTTAAAAAAACTGGGCCTTAAAGTTATTTAGGAGAGAACACCACAAAGGTTACTTTTGTTACTGGAAAAAATGCAAATAATTTTGTTTCAAGTTTAACATCAGTCGGAATCGAACTCGATCTAGTTGATCTCATCGAAATTAATTTCAGTATTTTGAGTCTATCTCTGTATTTAATTCCCTTGACGAGGACAGGTTACTTTGAAAAAACTTGAGAAAAATTTAAAGTTTCCGAGTTACAAGCATTAATAAAACAGGTCAGAATTTCGATAGAAATTAACATACATTAAAGTAACAGGCCTACATTATAAGGCGAAGCCTCGAATATGAAAACTTTCTAAAGGTCTGAATCTGTATGCAGAGCTTGTGCATTCTTTTCCAGATAGCATTTCCAGAAACTTTCTGGAGACCAGCGACGCAACGGTTATTGGTGCATATGGGATCCCTACTCGTATTCGGAATTTCATAAATAATCAAACACTGGATTAAAATTGGTATTCAGAGGTACCGAATTTCCTGAATTCAACTTACATTGAGGAAATATACATTATTCATTCCAGCGGAACATAATCACTAGCTGGCTTTGGAAAGCAAAATTCTGCATACCTAAAACGGAAGTAGTACTGATAGGAATAGTGAATAAATTTCATATAAGCAGTCCTAAAAGTGCATTGGAACTTATAGATATTTTTTATCTTATAGTTTAGTAGTCTTTAACATTGTAACAATACACTGAAGACTTCAAGGTTCTTGAATCTTTATTTGTGTTGCAAAATGTTTTAAACATTTTTTATTGCCTTCCGTCACCTTTAGTTAAGGTAGGTATTGTCTTTGCTCAATAAATTCAGTGGTGAGTTTTTAATGAATAAATACGTTTTAAGGTCCCTAGAATACAATTTTACTATTTTTACGATGATGTCTGTATGTATGTGGGTGTGTATGTGTGTGTGTGTGTGTGTGTGTGTGTGTGTGTGTGTGTGTGTGTGTGTGTGTGTGTGTGTGTGTGTGTATGTGTGTCTGTGTAATTTTCGTCTACGATAACTCTAATACTACAATTCCAAAAATTATAATTCTTTCGTATTCCTTTTCGTTGCATCCATATGAAGAGCTGATTAAAATTTGGTTATAATTGGTCAACCGGAAGTACCCTCATTTGAAGATTTTAACAGTTTTTCTTGAAAAAACAATGTTAAATATCATTTTTTCACATTTAATGTTATTATAAATATATACAACAGTCGAAAGGTAATGTACATTCAAGAAATTTAGAATCTTTTGCAAGGAACTTTTTGTATGGATTTTATAGAAAATACATAGGCATTTACGAAAATTCTACCGGTAGATACCGCATCTACAGACTGTGTTCGAAAACACGATTGGTAAAAAGTTACCGTGCTGTACAAAATCTATCAGACACATTTACCGGATTCATGAAGAATCTAATCTCAAAAAAAGGTAGTGATGCAAAGCGAAGCGCGCGCGTTAAAAGTGGAAATGTGTTCAAAATAGGACTCTGCTCAGTTTGTTAACTACATCAAATTTCTAACCTGTTTCAAAGTTTCAATTTTTTTATAGGTTATGGATCTACCATGTTTACTAATTGCCTTCTTAAAATATCGATTCCGGTAGCTATAACTTGATACACAGCTGTTTACCGGTAACAGTTCACCGGTAGAATTTTCGTAAATGCCTCATATTATATAACTGACAGAAGGTAATGTGATGGCCACATCAATTTTTTTATAATATTGAACACTTCAAATATTAAATCGGCTTGGTGATATAGCGTACATCTCGTAGCTCGTAGTGACGTCACCCGAACCATGTTCCGTGCGTTCGATTCCCGTCGACCGACAATGTGTGATTCGTCGTAAAAAAATACTTGTATTTATCACACTCGGATGCTATAAGCTGGCCACTTATACATCTTAAATAAATGTAGCAATGGCTGAAATCCAACCGGTAGTGAGGCAGTGGTAAAACACTGCGGCTTGGTGAGTCCGGTTGGAAGGTAAACGGCGACAGCTGTATACAAACCCTAATAGATAAATAAATAAATATTAAATACCGAATAAAAATGATGTATACTGTTTTTAGTGAAAGAAATACACTGCAATTTATTTTAGTGTTCCACAATGTTAAATTATTTATCCCGACTAAGTTTTAAATGGACATTCACCCCATTGATTCAACTCCATTCTTCATATTCAAATCCAAACATCAACCGACGTTTTTGTCGAAACAAAACAATTCCATAAAACTTCATTGCACGTCAATATATTCACGATCGTATTTATCCGAATCTCGACCTAGTTAGACAGACATAGGATATTATATATTCGTCGGCAGTTGGGTCGAGTGCTGAAATTCGCGTGCTGGGCGGAAGTGGAAGGAAGCGTTTTGACGGAAGTGGGGCAGGTCGGGTGTTGTTGGTTCGTCGCGTGACCACCGTGGCGCCACTGGGCAGCACGCACAATGTTCACGCATGGCTGATGCGAATTTGTTATTTAAACAAGATAAATTTGGAATTTTCATTTTTAATATAACCAGCCATGAACGAAAGAAAAATTCAACTTTCGTTTTGTCCAACATGCCTCTAAAAATGATGGCACATACATCAGCTCCAATTGGTCCCATTAAAGTGTCAATTCTTTGTGTTTTGTTACAAGTGTTATGATAAATATATTGTCAAATTTGTCAAACAAGTGTCAAATTTCGTGTTAGATAATAAAAAATTCAATATAAAATGAGTAATTTACAGTATCGTATTGCAAAAATGCTGCTAGGGGCAAACCTACTATTGAATTTATAAATATGCCAAAAGATGCAAAGAAAAGAAAATTGTGGCTGGAACAAACAATCATTTCTGATATAAATTTAGCGACCATTCAGCTATCGACTTTCGGTAAACTGTCAGCCTTTACTTGAGTGTAGTCTATTAGCCATTATTACTTTATTACTCATTTATAATGGAAAATATCAGCGTCAAAGGTCAAGTTAGAAGTTTGTTATTAACATGTGACAAACTATCGCCTACGTTTATGTATCTAATGCCCAGTTGCACCAACAAGGCTTAAATATTAAGAGACCCTTAAACAAAGAAATGCAAATCGAAATTTTGACAGCAATGTATAAAAATTCATTTGACAGTTTATTTCGATGCAATATTGTCAATTTAAGGGACGCTTAAAATTTAAGTTACGTTGGTGCAACTGGCCATAAATAACAAAAATAAATGAAGGTGTGGGAAAACTATTTTTCTATTGGGTGTGAATGATGTAATGTATGTGCTTCTACGACACAGGAGTGGGGGGGTTGTGTTTCATTTCCGGTTATCCGATTTTCACCAAAATCTAATGGGCTCTTTCCATTACAGAAAAAGTTCGAAATACAGGGTTTCAATATTTTCTGAATGATAGTATTTGAGTTAGAGTGAAGGATCCACACACACATACACACAGACATCATTGTAAAAATGTTAAAATTGGATTCTAGGGACCTTAAAACGTGGTCATTTAGCAAAAGTATCCAAGGTCGTTACATATTGCAAAGTCTTTCTTTCTTATACACACTGTTACACAATCATATAGACTGTAGTGCCTTACTGTCCGAAATCAATTTTCATGTTCCATCATTCGCTTCCCGTAAAGTTTTATTTTTTACAATAGCACAGCTAAGACTAATTTGATGCTCAAGTCGCCCATTTTCATTTGTTGTGAACACTATAATCAAATATGTAATTTATGTGATATCTTCTGCTGCTCAATCTCTGAGTTACGCAAAATTGGAACATTGTTCTTTGAATCGATTTGTTTGTCGACATAAAATGTTTATTTTTATTTATGTATACTTTATATTTATATTTGCTTTGTAAAGGGATTCATTTCTGTTAAGCAATAAATTATTATTACATATTTAAAAAAAATCTCTATACCTCCTTACCAAGGGTAGCGGGAGGTAAAAAGTAAATTAAGTACAAAATTAATTTGAAACATTGTTTCCCTAAAACTTTTAAATAAGTAAAGAGAAAGATAATTTCGTAGCAAATGTATCCAAGCTGTAGAAAATAATTTAAAAGTACACCGTACTGTTCTCTTGTTCTTCGCTAAAGAAGATTGAGTGAAACATTATTTCCGTGTAGGAGAGTTTATTTATTTTAAATGAGGGAATAATAGAATAATATTGGTGAGGAATGATGCGGTAAAACGCAGCAATTTCTGGTAAATATAGCGGAAGAATTTCCAACACTAGCACTAGCATTACTCCGTTGGTCTCTGCAGACGGAAGCCATTTCCAAAGTGCCTAAGTATGCAGTTTGTACCCGTTATGTGGGAAGGACATACCATCATGCACTCTGCACGAAACTAATATAGTTTGCGGGACCAAATTGTTTGCTGTAATATGCATTCTTTCGTAATGTTCGCGGCAAATTGTAGCTAATCTTGCTGAGGTGAACCAGCATTCGCCGAATTGCGGCTTTCTTGTTTCCTCTACTTGCGAAACTTACGCTAACTACATTAAAGACTTGTAAAAGCACTTACACTAGTCCTCAGGTACCTCTTGTTGCCTCTCTTTGTCCAAAGGCACGGATTTTGCACTGCTATTATTTTTATTTTCTTAAGCTCGTTTACAACTTCATACGAAAAATAAACAACGCAAGGATTCTTATTTTTAATTGCGCTCTTTATGGGTGGTTGTTGGGGTTAACTCTTGGAAAACTGCTGTCAAAAGTAATTTCGTTTTCTTTGTTTTTCTTCTTTAACGGCTAATTCTGTTATCAAGGAATAAAGAAAATAATACATATAAAATGGACCATAAAATCTAAGTAGACTCTTATTTCTGCTGAGAAATTTTTATTTTCTACTTTCAAAAAGAAAAATATTGTCATCTTATAGACAACGTTATTCGTTAATAAAAGCCCAACTACAATGAAGTATTGACGCTTTAATATTAATTCATTAATAGCTATTTTGAATTCTTATGATTCGTTTCACCTAGATTTCGCTGTTGTACATTTGCTATTACGGAAAATAGACGATGTAGAAGTTCATGGAACCAATTTGGCATAATTTACTTATATTGTTAGGTCGTTATTTAATTATAAATTTACTTACAAATTTTGTTAAAATATTCAATTACAAATAAATTTTGTCTCTCATGTCCATATTCATAAATACTCGTATTGAGAGCCCGTGAGGTGACGCCTGGTAAGCGATATCTGTGTACAAAGTGGATTGGCACACCCTGCAATGGGTAATAAGCCGTGATGGAACCTTGAGAACTATAAGAGTTACAAAGACCAATGGTTGGACCAGTGGTTCTCAAAATAGGGGACCTAACTTTTAAATTTTAAATGAGGCCATATATTTTTTATTTGTTCATTCGTTAGAGTATTTAATTCTGAATTCAGTGATGTAATATTTTTATTCCCTTACATAATGAATTTTTTGAGAAAAGTGTATGTAAAGTTTCATATTAATTTGATTAAAATATGGCTATAATAAGAGTGACATGAATGGAAAAAATCTGATGTGGCCAGCACATTACCTTCCGTCAGTTCTATGTATTTTGTACAAATTTCACACGGAAAGTTCCTTGCAAAATTAAATATTCTATTTCTTGTACATTACCTTCCGGCAGTTTCATGTATTTTATGCAAATTTCATACAGAAAATTATTATTTTGTGACGTTTTCTATATGCAGTATAATGTATCTGCAGAAATAAAAGATTTATTATTATTATTAAATTAAATATTCTATTTCTTGTACATTACCTTAAAGCAGTTGTATGTATTTTATACAAATTCCAAAAAGAAAGCAAAAGATCCTATATTTCCAGTAAAAATCATGACAAACACACTATGTCAATTTCACTTGACACTGACATCTTTCAATCAGAATTTTCTTAATATAGTAGCTGTTTTCATAGCTATAGCTACTTTATGAAATTTAATTTCTTTATAATTTTTTAACTCTATATCCATTTAATATTAAGTATAAAATGCAGTCAAATCGTATAGAGAATAAAATATTCTTTAATATTTATAATAACATGTATTTAACATAGTTTTTTTAATAAAAACTGTTAAAATCTTCAAATGATGGTACTTCCGGTTGACCAATTGTAACCAAAATCTAATCAGCTCTTCATATGGATGTAACGAAGAAGTACACGAAAAATTATAATTATTGTAACTGTAGTATTAGAGTTATCGCAGACGAAAATTTTGTTACACACACACACACACACACACACACACACACACACACACACACACACACACACACACACACACACACACACACACACACACACACACACACACACACACACACACACACACACACACACACACACACACACACACACACACACACACACACACACACACACACACACACACACACACACACACACACACACACACACACACACACATCCACAGATACACACACATACAGACATCATCGTAAAAATAGTAAATTCGTATTCTAGGGACCCTAAAACGTGCTTATTGATTAAAAACTCATCATCGAATTTTTTGACCAAAGACAATACCTTCCTTACCTAAAGGTGACGGAAGGTAAAAACGAATACATGTTAATTTTTTAACATAATTAGATTGTCATGAAAGAAATACATGTATATTTTGTTTACGTTGACATTTATGATCACTTACAAGAACAAAATATTCACTTCTTTATGTCAGAGCACTGTAATTCTATGTAATAAAAATAACATGTATGCCTTGTTCCATTTAAGCCATTCAATATTGCGGAGCATGGGGAGTAGTTTTGACATCTCTGTTTTGCTGAAATTAAAGACAAGAGACAAGTTTACCCAATGTAATTTCGGTTACTTCAGATTTGCGTTGTTGCCAGTGCCATCTACTGAATGGTTTAAATGGAACAAAGCATAGTCATTTTTTCCATTCATGGCACTGTTATTGTAGCTATATTTTAATCAAATTAGTATAAAACTTTACATGCATTTTTCTCAAAAAAATAGTTATGTAAGGGTATAACAATATGATATCACTGAATTTTGAGCAAACAAACAAATGAGCAAATAAAAAATATATGTTCTCATTTAAAATTAAAAAGCTATGTCCCGTATTTTGAGAACCACTGGCCGAAAAAAATATTTTTTCTTTTATTTAAATAGAAATTGTTTGCTCATCTTGTAGCTCTTATAGTTCTCGAGATAGCCATGGTGGCCCTTTTAAAATGAACAGCTTGTATATATACCAGTCATAAGAACTGTGTTAAGTTTTATATGATAAATTAAGTACATTTGATTTTATATTTTTGACATAGTTGCCGAAAATAATGTAATTAAGTAAAAACAAACTATTAAAACAGAACCGGTTCAGAAGAAGCCAATGTTATATAAAACACGTGTGAATTAATAAATGAAAAACGACAAGTTTGCTTTCAAATTCGATAACAATTATACATAATTTATTTTAAAACAATTTTTCTTTATTATTTATAAACCAATGAATCCACTTTCTATATTATTATAAAATTCATATTCATATCATTAATTCTACTGTATGCAAATTCAGCATAACTCCTTCCCAGACGTATTTCCCTTGTTTCGTGCGCCTTTCAGAGCAAACACGCCAAAAATTTTAATGATAAATATTTGAAATTAAACACCCATTTTACATGACCACTACACATTTGTATACCTGTTGGTCTGAATTTATTTCAATTCCATTCAACAGCCATTTAAATACCCCAGATTTTTCCACAATGAAACCAGCAACAATGTAATTCAAAACCAGAAACAGCTGCCTCAACAAACAAATAAAACAACCGTTAATGGAAGACAAAAGAGGCCGCATTCACAGAAACGATGAACACTTAACAGCAATTTAAATTAAATGTTTAAATAAAAATGGAGCTGAAAACTAAAACACAATACCTGGATTCAGTTTTGACAATGAGGAATGAGGATTGTAATTTACATACGATCTGGGAAATGTTCTGCTAAAATAAATTGTTGAAAAAAAATGAGGATGTAATGAATATTTTAATTTACAATTTGTTTTCTGTAGGAATTTTAATTACAGACTCTTATACCAACAATAAAAAGAAAAAAATCTATTGTGGCCAGACCTTAGTCTCGTTTACTGACACACATAATCACAGTTCAGGTCCCTGAAGCTGCCAGAACCATTCCGGCGCAATCACACAAAATTGATATAAGGTATATTGATTTTTTTCATAATTGAAGAAAAATACCTAATATTATATATACTTCATGTATATTCATCAAAAATATTTAATATTAGGATTGTTCCAATAAAAGTTCAGAATCGTTCAGAACTTTACTGAGTTTGCGCAAAGTTATTTTACCGTTTCGACAAATCGAATTTAAAATTCAGAACTTATAGTGCAGTGTTCCAAGAACGAGTGAATTGTGTTCCGAACCGATTGTGAACCTTTCTTAATGTTCCAGGATTGTACCAGAATTTTTAATTCTGAATGAGTGACTTGCTATTTAACCTGACTTTTTGCGCGATCGGATTATTTTTTATGTTTACCGATAGTGTTTCCAAGACAGTAGGCCTTATTTACAAATTACTGAACGGTAAGTGATGTGAATCACGTCGGTAAGTGATGTACTTCACTTACCGTTCAGGAGGCGAGACGGCAAATAAATAAATAAAAACAGAAATCAAAGCTTACTTCAAAAATGACAAATCATTTTTTTTAATATGTCAAATTAATTTTCAAATCTTATTTTTCTTTTAAATTTTGTGCGTCGATCGTGCAAAAAATAGTTTAAGTATCACAAACAAAACAAAATTGGGACCTTCACTTCGCTAAGTCCCCAAACATTGTCTTCGATCGGTAAACTGTCCTTACCGTTTTTAATACTATATTTTGTTTTTGTTATTAATGAAATTAGCAGTGGAAGGAGTCAGCGAAAATTACCTACGGATGATAATGCCTCAATACAATGATCAAGTTTTTTTGGAACATTTTCGAATTATATACGTCTATTATATTTTAATCATGAACTTGCCTTCCATTTCTTCAGTTTAAATATATTATACCTAATAAAAAGAACAATGTTTCCTGACAGGTTTAATATACAAACAAAATTCTCAACCGGTTCTAAATCGTTCCAACACATGTTCTGAATCACGTTCTGAACGGTTATGAACTTTCTGTTGGAACAAACCAATTATTATAGTTTTCATTTATGATTTTCTTTAGAAACATTCTGAGTCTGACGTCATAATTTTGTACATACAGCACGGGAGAGACTACACAAGGTCGCAAAATTGTGGCGTCATTTGAAATTATTTCTGTAAAACTAGAAACTTATGTGACATGAAATATATATTTCTGTAAGTAGTTTTAAGTGTAGTTTTATAAAAAATAAAATTGGAAAATATAGTGTGACCCCATTAGGGTTGTTTTTAAAAATATATATAGAATTGTGCAAATAGTAACAAAATATTTACTAAGGTTACAGGATCCGTTCGAATTCATATTTGTTCATCATTAAATTCCAACCCCTACTTCATCCTAGTTAAGACCACGGTTAATGTAGTTCTTGCCGTATGGTGTGTTTTAAGATATTTACAAATCTATCTACCTTCATAATGACGCGGTACACCGCAAAACAGCATGGTATTTATGTTATGCCTTAGGTGAGGATCATATAAATTTGAGATAACGATGTGGCGGTACTTTCTGAAAATCCTGCTTTTATTTATAATTTGTGAAAATTTGGTGTAATGTCATATTCTTCGTTGTGAATTTTTTAAAATCCATGTGAAACATTAAATCCCATACAAATATTTCG
This sequence comes from Harpalus rubripes, assembly GCA_963082715.1. Taxonomy (NCBI): domain Eukaryota; kingdom Metazoa; phylum Arthropoda; class Insecta; order Coleoptera; family Carabidae; genus Harpalus; species Harpalus rubripes. Next base: position 3,885,639 of record OY720454.1, on the reverse strand, counting down.
TGTGCTGGATTTCAAATATTTTGTTACAACCCTGTCATATTACCCATCAAGCCCATTTAAGAAGCCACCCGCTGCGTAAGTCGTGGAAGGCACGTTTGTAAATATCTTGAAACAAACAATACGTGTTGTATTAAACATCGATGGGAGCCAACACAGAGCGAAGCGGAGTGATTGGTTTCCGGCGAATCGCCAGTGGGTAATTAATGAGTACTAAATTTTCTGATTGATTTCGTTGTTATTTTGTCGGAATGATTGTGCTAGCTTCACGTTCCTTCAAATATCTAATGTAATAATACAAAATGTATTATAAAAAATTTGATTTGGCCGGCACATTACCTTCCGTCAGTTTTAAGTATTTTAAACAAATTCCATACAGACAGTTTCTTGCGAAAGATTCTGTATTTCCAGTTCATTACTTTCCCTCAGTTCTATGTATTTTATATAAATTCCATACAAAAAGTTTCTTAGAATTGATTCTATATTTGTAGTAAGATTATAACACAAAGGTACTATGTCAATCGCACTTGACATTGACATTATTTGTCTATCAGATTTTTTATATTAGCTGTTTTCAGTGTTATTGCATAGCTGGCTGCTTTATGAAATTTATTTACTTTGTAATTTTTTAATTTATATCCATTAAATATGAAGTATAAAATGTAGTCAAATCGTATAGACAGAGAATAAAATATTCTTTAATATTTATAAGAACATTACATGTGAAAAAATGATTTTTAACAGCGTTTTTTCAAGAAAAACTGTTAAATCTTCAAATGAGGGTACTTCCGGTCGACCAATCATAAACAAAATCTAATCAGCTTTCCATATGAATGTAACGAAGAGGAATACGAAAGAATTATAATTTTTAGAATTGTAGTGTTGGAGTTGTCGTCGGAGAAAAAAATCGTCACACACACACACACACACACAAACGCGCGCGCGCGCGTGCACACACACACACAAGCGCGCGCGCGCTCACACACACACACACACACACACACACACACACACACACACACACACACACACATACGCACATACACGCAGGCATACAGACATCATCGTAAAAATAGTAAAATCGTATTTTAGGGACTCTTAAACGCGCTTATTTATTAAAAACTCACCGTCAAAAATAATACCTTCCTTACCGAAAGGTATGACGGAAGGTAAAAAGATTCTGATTTAATAAAAATAAAATGACTTTTGATTTTCCACGTTAAGTAAATTATCAAGCATAAAATTAAGATCCTTCGTGTTGAAAATCGTCATAAAAAGAAAATTTGATGCGATGTGGTTTATAATTGTAAGTTATTTGAAGCACCCTAATCATATGTAAATTAACTTTCACCTGTAGCTTTTGTTCAGCCCCTATTTCCACCCTCTCCCTCGCTTGGAAACCATTAAGTGCTTTAGTTGTCAATGACATGCTATGCGTCAATAAAAACTTATTTATCGATCATCTACCAACCACTAAAACTATTATCTTCATATCTTTTATAGAATAAAAATCTACACTGCAATTTACGAGGAAACGATAAAGCGTGAAATATAGTGTAGTTCATTTTATCACTCGTGTTTAAATCAGTGACCCATTCAACCAACTGTTTAAAATTATCATGAAGTGGACACTTGTCATTTTATGACACTCATGGTCTACACGTTCTTTTGTGAACTATTTTAATTTTTGATTCTGGTGCTGACGTTATAATTTTAATTTGTGGTTGTTGAAATTATATTCGGTTCATGCACTGCATATTTATATTTTATTACTGAATAAAGATGAATTTCGTAGCCCTACTGGACATAAGAACGTCCTGAGTTCAAACTCCAGTTATTTTTCTTCGTTATTTAATTTTTAATAATAGAATCCCGGTTGTGATTGTTACGAAATAACATTTTAATATATATATATATATATATATATATACTTAACCACCAACTGCGTCGCACTATCAAATGATGATTTAGTGCTTTGAATAGGAAATTATACGCATAACTATCATTAAAAAGAGGAGCGAAAAATTCACTGACGTCAGTCGGATTTCGAAGCTCAGATGGTAAATATAGTATCCTACTGGGAAGATCTATAATTTTACACTATAGTTACACTCATAGTTGAAAAGAAGAGAAACCCAATGTGAAGAAGTATGAATAAGAAAAGAATAAAATAGTCTCTCTTCACGTTTGTTTAAGGGGCTTCTCTCACAGTAAAAAAAGTATTTAACAAATTACTCCCAACCTAATTAACCTATAAATCTGAAAAAAATACCACATAAAGATAAACGCAGGATATAACTAGCTACGTTGGCGAATTTTTTAAATTGTTATTATTTTCATATATAAACAATAAAAAAAAATAATACTGATAAAAATTCTTCGCAACTAGAATTGCACTGTAAATTAAAATATTTGTATCACATTGTTTTATAAAATTTTCAAATAGTAGACGAGTAATTTGTTAAATAAATTTAAAAATTACACGCGTTGGTCTAACGCGCCCCTGACGGTAATCATGTTTACTATTTTCAACAAAAGGAAGGGGCGCGCGCGAGGTAATGTAGTGGGAGAAGTGGGTTTGCACTAATTCATTCTTTCTCCCTCTAATTCCAATCTCTCTCATTTCTCGGGCTTTTACTTAATTTCTCACAATTTACCGATTTACGAAGATAAAAATTAAAAATACATTCTTTCTAAGATGTTAAAAATTTAATCACAGTATAAAAGCATATTATAAAAAATATAATTATATTAATTTCGTATTACTTATATTAATTATATTTTATAATTTATAACATTGAAACGTTAGAATCCCTAATGTGTTTTGTATACATAAGTATACAGCAATTTACGAGCAATCAGTTATTATTGTTGTCGAAAACAAGAATAAAAAATCTGATATGGCCAGCACATTACCTTCCGTCAGTTCTATGTGTTTTGTACTAATTTCATACAGAAAGTTCCCTGATGCAAAAGATTGTATTGTACATTGTCTTCTGGCAGTTGTATGTAATTTTTATAAATTCCATGCAGGAAGTTTCTAGCAAAAGATCCTATATTTCCAGTATAATTATAACACAAACATACTATGCCAATTGCATTTTACACTGACATCTTTCAATCATAATTTTCTTAATATAGCAGCTGTTCCCAAGTTATAGCATAGCTGGCTGCTTTATGACATTTAATTTCTTTATAATGTTTTAACTCTATATCCATTTAATATGAAGTAGAGAGCATAAAATATTCTTTAATATTTATAATAAAATTAATTGTGAAAAAATGATATTTAACATCGTTATAGGAAAATAAAGATATCAAATATGGAGCGAACACTCTTTTATTACGAATACTCTTTCTCTAGTTACATATCAAATACAACTAACTCTCAAATTACTATTTCCAAACTATAAAAATTGTGTATTAGTATATCATATAGGTAAAAATTAGGTAAACAATCACAATCACTTTAATACTTGAGAATTACATGGTTTTGTTTATCAAATGTGAATCCCATAGCCATCTTGAAAGCTAACTTACTATTTACAATGAAACTGCTTAAAATTAATAAAATTTGTAATTTAATATTTTTTTTCTATTTTGGTTCTTTAATATGTAGGTACTTTATGAAACCCATTTGGATGTCATAAAGTACTTCTTTATGACATTCAAATGAGTTTCATAAAGTACACATTAAACAACCGAAATTGAAATTCCTTCTAATGATTTCTAATTTTTTCATTAACCACTTTAAAATTTGTAAGAAGGCGTTGTCAAAACATATTTAATCCAGTACGTAACAATTTCAGAAATCAGTGAGGTGGATTTCTAATTTTCATTCCTCTGGTATGTCTTGGATCAATAATTTCGGGAAGCAGGCAATCAATATAAAATAATTTTAATTTAGGAAGCATTTTTTCATCCCAGAATTTATCATTCCGCTCAATTTTGTCAACAATCATTCCTAATGGGGTCCATAATATAAAATAACAAAACTGTTTGCTTGTTATATGTAACTGCCCTTGCACCTGATAATAGTAATTATGGTTAGATTTTAATCGGAAGCAATTATTTTTAAATTCCATATATGCTATTTTTTTCTTTATTATTGCATCTTCTGGTTCAAATTTAGATACGGAAAAAGGGCATTTCACCTCTACAATGCTATCAGAATTTGTTACGCCGTCAGGGCTTGCTACAAGGTATTGATATTCAAAATTAATAAATAAGCCACAATGAGACACTTTCAAATTGTATTTTGTTTCAAAATCTCGTATTGCAAATGACTCATGATCTACTCCCCAACGTGTAGCAGCATTTCCGCGGAAATCTTCATATAATATTTTTTTATAATTCCACAGCAGGACGTTGATCGCAATTTGCATATTGGACCGAAGGTTCACCCAAAGAAATTTTCCTTTAATACTTATGGTATTGCAGGTTAAATCAAATATTTTTGCTTTCAAAAAGGCTCCAACAAAGTTTATATTTGATTTAAAAGTATCCTTGCTTTCAACCTTCTTTTAGGATTTTGAGACAAAAGTAAATACTATTATATCAAAAATGAATTTGTTAAGAGTATTATATTCTTTTTTAAATCACCTCGTATTTCATTGAAATATATTCAATTTCGAATTAAAAACGTATGATTTCAGAACAATGTTTTTAAAACATTAACCCAAATAATCAAAGCAATAAAATTAAAAGCTGTTAGTATTCAATTTGAAAAATATTTATATAATTTAAATTATGCTATTTTCAAATTATTATTTTTATTTATTTGAAATAAAAATCTTAATTTAACCTGAGGAATAGAATTTTTAAAATTAAAGTTCCTTAATTTATACTCAATACTCTTGTTTTATTTTAATAACTATACAATAATTAACAAAACATGTTTGAAAATAATTCATTCTGATTTCTGTAATGGAAAAGAAAACTTATTTCTAACAAGATAATTCTACATACAACAATAAATACAATAATTATTAACAAAACATATGTTAAGTGGATCTTAAGTCTAAATGAATTTAATTTTTACAACATATTTGTAACTTGTAATTTTATAAGTATATTTCGAAATACATACCACAATTTCTTTTTTACTTAAACGTATAAGGTGGTTGTGATTGAAGTTGATAATAATTATTGATTAGCAATTCTTGTAGCTTTGTAGTCAGCTAAAAGTTTCATCTGCATATATCCTTTGCAGAACTAGTAATAAAAATAAAGTAAATAAAACATAATTGTATTTTAAAAGTAACAATATTAATAATAATACATACTTTCCGAAGATTCATTTGGGTTGGTACTAATATCTTTAAATCGAAATTCGAGTAAGGAATCAATTCCTTCAGATCCAAGCTGTCTAAGTGACGCAGAATGCAGAGAGTCTACAATTAGTTGTTTTCCTAAGAACAAATAATATTATACGTTTTATTTCGAATGTATATTTCCTAAAACTATTATGCTCAATATTCTTACCTTCAATGTATGGATAAACATCCTCAATTTTGTTATCTTTAAGGTAATTACCTATACAATTCTATTTCTTTAATAACACTTTCTGTGTTTGCTATGCGTATAATTATTATTACTGCTATACTTTCAGCGCATTTCTCACCACACATAAAACTGACTATGACGATCGTTGTATGCCTGTGCAATCAAAAATCGGCAACTAGTTAGTAAAAATTTAGTACTTTTAATATAAAATTGTTTGTAAATTAATTTAAAATTAAACACATTAACGTAAAAGTAAATATTTTAAAATGAAAGTAATAATTTTTGTTTATAAAGTTATTTTTACCTTTAAAATCATCAATATTTTGAAGAAAAAACATTTTACTTTGATTTTAACAAAATGTTTATTTGTATTAAAAAATTATTTTTACTTTCAATCCAAAATCTCAATTTTTGAACACAAATGAATTAAATTTTTATCTAAACAGTATTAATTTTATACCAAAAGTATAATTTTATTTTAAGCAAATTTTATTCAAAACAAAAGTAGAAACATTTAAGTTAAAAATATATAATAATCTACGAAAAGTATATTAGTTTTAAAATAAAATTATAATAGTTATAAAATTAAAAGTAAGATTTCAAAGTAGCGTTTTTTAATTTTACCTGCAATTTATTTAAGTTGAAAGTAATTCTTTTCATTTTGGATGTTTTTAGAAACGAAAGTAATTTTTGTTGTAAATAAAACTTATATTTTTTTGAGTGTTGATGCTGTTAATCTAAATAATCTTTGTTGCTTCCATTCTGGATTACTAGCTTGACCTACTGTTGATTTTTCTATTCTTTCTAAGTCATCCGTGGATTTTTTAAAGTTAGTGTTTAAAAATATATCTTTTTTAGAAGTAAATTCTTCATTTAAATCATCGATTCCCAACTCTGCTAAACCATAATCTTCATCGGGAGGAACAAAGGTCTTCTTTTTTGATTTAAATAATTTTTTCTTTGCCTCGCTTTTCATACGTCTTCTTTTTAATGTATTTATGTATTTTTTACTACGTTTACCGGGGCTTTTATTTGTAATGGCTTTATGAAGAATACTATAATATTCTTCTTTCTTATTGAAAGATAAAGCTGCTGCTTTGCACCGAATATCATATCCATTTTTTATGGCAAAATTTATTCTTTTGCCCCCCACAAATTTACATACAACATGTTTAGTAATAGACTGTATGCGTTCTGAATTAGTCTATTGTCACAAGAAATAATGTCGTCCAACAAACCAGATTCTTTCATGGCATCTATATAATTGTCCTCGTTATCTTTTGATCCCGTGCAAAAGTATTGCTCACAATTTTTATGCTCTCCAAATACGTGATATGGACAGTTCAATATATCATTTGTAAGCTTTGATATTTGTGTAGTAATATCAATATTTTGTTGACGCCAGTGATCAACTGCTTTTGAAATTCCTATGCGTAGTCGTAATATTCTCTTACTTCAAATTGATCTTAGTTTTGCGTTTACGTATTTATTTTTGGTACTTGCTGATTTTGTAGTTAAAGTTCTTAATCTGGTACAGTAATTGCGCAACAAATGATTGGTACATTGAATTTTTTGTACAATAAAATCATTTCCATATGGTTTCGCAGCACATATTTTACTGTATACGCTGCTATCACCATCCCCAATTAATTTATTATACTTGATACCATGCAATTGCATACTACACATAAAGCCTTCAAGTATAATGTCGGACTCCATAGAATATTATTATTATTATTATTACCGTTTTATTCGATTTCGCATGCTTTTTAATGGTAGGGAACATTATGTTTTGTTTTATTTTTTTTAACCATTTTGATTTGAAGTAGAATTTATTTAAAAGTTATACAAATAATACCTCTACAATTCAACAATAATCTTGGAGAATGAATAAATAATACGCATTCACGGCAAATCTTTTCGTAGTGTCCAGACTGGGGGGTGAATAATGGTCGCTAGCCAATCAAATTTTATAAACAAGAACGGAGCTAGATAAATAGAGACAACATGTTGTCATAGCATATTGGCTGCCAGCGCGGGTACCTGAGGATGGCGGGGATTTATAAGCTAGGAGCGCTGAGCGATAAAACCCCCTTAATGATAGGTACTACCGGTTTCTAACTTTAAAAGGTCCTTCATCAGGTACCGGCCTTTAAAGGATAATACAGTAAAAATTATAACTAATATCATAATAATAAATAAAAAATCATATACATTTTTACAATAGAAATTAATTACATAAAACAAAAGTACAGAAGTTCAGAAAAAGTACATAGTGACAACTTCCATAAGTATAATAAGACTCAAGACTCTACTATTATAGTTATGGAAGTTTCCGCTAAGTACTTTTGCTAACTTCTTTAATAATAAAGAAATAAATAAATATATTATCACGGCTTATTATCCATTGCTGGGTGTGCCAATATGCTTTACACAGATATCGGTAATGATGAAATATTTGCACCGTGCGGGCGCTTACCAGACCTCACCTCACGGACACTCATTACTGGCGTGGAGAGTGCACCACAGGGGTAAATTTTGTGCCATTTAAAATTCGAAATATTTGGCTTCGGTCGGGATCGAACCCGGTTTCCCAGATGCGCGACCTGATACTCGGGCACGCGGTAACGAGACTTTTGTTTTATACAAGTAATTTCTGTTGTTTAATTGTACATGACTTTTTACCTCCCGCTACCCTTGGTAAGTATGGTATATGGATTGCGCTAAAACGCATATCGAGATTTTGATAAATCACCACGTTTTAAGGTCTGTGTGTATAAATGACCACGTTTTAAGGTCTGTGTGTATGTGCGTTTGTGTGTGAGAGTGTGCGTGCGTGCGTGCGTGTGTATGTGTGTGTGTGTGTGTGTGTATGTGTGTGCGTGCTTGAGTGTGTGTGTGTGTATGTGTGTGTGTGTGTGTGTGTGTGTGTGTGTGTGTGTGTGTGTGTGTGGATCCGCCACTCTAATTCAAATACTACCACTCAAAAATTTTTGAAACCTTATTCTACTATGGGAAGAAGCCATTAGATTTTGGTGTAAATCAGATAACCGGAAATGGTTCTTTACTTGAAGCTCAAAATAATTTTTCTTCGAAAAATACCTTCAAATGTTATTTTTTCAAGATTTGTGTTATTATAAAAATTAAACATTATTAAAATTTCTACAAATACTTTTTCTTTATATTTTATGGATAAATTTTTAAAATTATCTATAATTTAAATCTTGGAGCCTACGCTGTAAACAAGCACAACTCCTTGGTCACACAGTTCATATTTCAATTGTATGAAACTGACAGATAAATGTCACTGTCAAAGAACTTATCATTTCAAATTAATAATAGTAACGTTTTAAAAAGAAAATAGTAAATAAAGTCATAGTTATATGGAATGGATCTTAATACAGTTTCCAGCATAACTAAATATGTTAGTATGTATATTTAAATTAATAAAAATTAAATAGCGGGTGGTATTGTGTTGGCCACATCAGATTTTTTTATTGTTGTGATATTAATTGCAATTTTTGTTATATTATCCTTTGTATTTAAAAAAACTAATAAAATGATGCCATTCAATTCTGGATGCATTAGAATTAGATCATTAGGTAATTGTAATGCAATTTTTTTATTGTATACTATTTGACTTCTTTATTTACATCTTCCAACCCCTAAATTCCGTTTCCGCGTCGCCCTGTCGCCGTCCCCGATCAATCCGCGTCAGGTGGGCGCCTCGGCGCCAGCAGGTCTGACTTCGACCGGCGTTCAGCACACGCGACGCCGGAGACGCGAACTCTCTGGACGCCAGTGCAGCGCTAGACGCTTGGGTAGCCTAGTTGTAGTCATAGTTTGTAGTCGGTATTTGTATCTCTGACGCGGTACAGTTGTGGGTAGCTGTTGGTAACTGGTTGTGGGGAGCTCTTCGGAGGTAGATCTTTGGAGGGAGTTCTTCAGGGGTGAGTGGTGCACAAGCTTGGAGGAGACACCATGGGCCTGCTTGAAGGAGACGTGATTCTAGGTTTGTTGATGAATGGATAGAGTACCAGCTGATTGAATGTGCTCTATTGCATTGTTACTTGTATTAGAAGCTTGTAATATTTCTGGTTTTGTTTGCATATTATTTGAAAATACAACTTCAACAATGTCTGTGCTATGTGGTTGTAACATAAAATCAATGATTGAATTTATTTTATTAATAAATACGTGTCAGTACTTTTTACCTTTTTGCACGATCGGGTTATTTTTTATGTTTACCGATAGTGCTTCCAAGACAGTAGGTCTTATTTACAAATTATTGAACGGTAAGTGATGTGAATCACGTCGGTAAGTGATGTGCTTCACTTACCGTGTAGGAGGCAATTCGGTAAATAAATAAAAACAAAAATCAAAGCTTACTTCAAAAATAACAAATATTTTTTTTAATCTTATTTTTCTTTTAAATTTTTCGCAAAAAAAAGTATTTGCATCACGATCGTTAAGGAATTACCGATCTCAAACAAAATTGTCTTCGATCCGTAGACTGTCCTTACCGTTCTTAATACTTAATATACTATTAGGTAAGGAAGGTATTGTCTTTGGTAAAAAAAATCGGTGCTGAGTTTTGATGAATAAGCACGTTTTGGAGTCTCTGGAATAAAATTTTATTATTTTTAGGATGATGTCTGTCTGTGTGTACGTATATATGAGTGTATGTGTGTGTGTGTGACGTTTTTTTCGGATTCGATAACTCAAATACTACAATTCAAAAAACTATAATTTTTTCGTATTCCTATTCTCTACATCCATGTGAAGAGATGATTAGATTTTGGTTATAATTGCTCAACCGGAAGTACCCTAATTTTTTAGATTTTAACAGTTTTTCTTGAAAAAACACTGTTAAGATATAATTTATCCATATTTACTGGTATAATAAATATTAAAGAATATTTTATTCTCTATACGATTTGATTACATTTTATACTTCATATTCAATGGATATAGAGTTAAAAAATTATAAAGAAATTAAATTTCATAAAGCAGCTAGCTATGCTATAACCATGGAAACCGCTACTATATTAAGAAAATGCTGATTGACAGATGTCAGTGTCAAGTGCAATTGATATGTATGTGTGTTATATTATTATATTTTACTGGAAATATAGAAGCTCTTAAATACATAAAACTTTCTGTATGGAATTTGTACAAAATACATAGAGCTGAAAGAAGGTAATGTGCTTGAAATATGGGCAAGAAACTTTCTGTATGGAATTTATTCAAAATATGTGGAACTGATGAAAGGTAATGTGCTGGCCACATCAGATTTTATTTAAGGGGTGAGTCCAGGAGTAGGCCAGCACATTTCAATTGTCAAACAAAAACCTGTCATTCATTATTAATTGTTTAAATTAATAAACAATGACACATATAAACTCAGTCTATTAGACCTTTGTACTGGCTTTTTCATTACTTACCATATATTAAAATAAATAAATATATCATCACGGCATATTACCCATTGCTGTGTATGCCAATCTGCCTTGTACGCAGATATCGGTAATGATGATGACATATTCGTATCGTGCAGGCATTTAAAATACACAATAATGACTGATTATAAAAAAAAATATTTTTTCAATAAAATTCCTAACTCGGAGTAGGCTATGAACAGAGAAACCTAAGTCTGATCATTATTCAATTCAAACGTCAAGATGTCAAAATTGATCTTGAAATGCAATTTTAACGAGAAAAAACAATGAAGAAGGATAGAGTATATTGACATTCGCCGTTTTCAAATTTGTTTCTATTTCTAAAATAATATTCTAAAAGAAAAACTTTAATTTCTTTAGATAACATTTTTGACAATAACTCATATCAAATTGACATTTAATTAAATATTTTTAAATTGACATACGTTTCTTTGTTCATAGCCTACTCCGAGTTTGGAATTTTTTTGAACACACTGTAGTTAGGTACCTATATGTATTTTAGTTTATTCTCTGTTGTAAAAATCACTTAGAATCATTATTATTTAGTTTCAATTGATAATAAATAAATAAATATATCATCACGGCTTATTTACCCATTGCTGGGTGTGCCAATCTGCTTTGTAATGGTGCAATATTTGCACCGAGCGGGCGCTTACCAGGCGTCACCTCACGGGCACTCATTGCTGGCGTGCAGAGTGCACCACAGGGGTCAATTTTTGCCATTTAAAATTCGAAATATTTGTCGTCGGTCGAGATCGAACTCGGTTCCCCAGATTCGCGACCTGACACTCAGGCACGCGGCTACGAGACCAAGTTATATGATTTTAATGTGTGTTGAGAGAAAATTATCAATAAGTATATCTAATATTTGGAAGTGTAATTGTATGTCACTGAAAGCAGAAACACTTGTTTACATTTACATAAAACGTAATTATGAAATGAATTAGTAATAACATAAAATGTATGTAACTGAAGCAATTTATATAAAAATACATTCGATATTCACTTATAGATTATGTTATTATATGAAAAAGAATTAATGTGTATATGATTACAATAATTTACATTTGTATGTATGTAATTCACATACAAATGAGTTTCATATGTAGCATTTTGTATTAGGTACTTTGTTTTTATATCATAAAAAAATATATTAAGAACGAATATAACATTTTTCTACAATAACTTTTTTTAGATAAAAGAATAAATTCAAGTTTGTTATATTTACATATTTATACTCATATAATAAATATTGATAGTTTGAACGACGCCAGAAATCCTGCCTTCATTTCAGTTTTCATGAACTTTTAGTCTATGAATATAAAACGATGAATCAGAAAGAACTGACATTAATTTGACATTTTCTCCCGAAATGTATTACACATAAATTCTAGAATTGTTATATCCAGAATTACTTATTTTAGGGTGACCAAGTAAATAGTTTGTCACTCTTTTACCTTCCGTCACCTTTAGGTAAGAAAGGTAGGTATTGTCTTTGGTCAAAAAATTCGGTGATGAGTTTTTAATCAATAAGCACGTTCAAGGGTTCCTAGAATACGATTTTACTAATTTTACGATGATGTCTGCATGTGTGTGCGCGCGCGCGTGTGTGTGTGTGTGTATTCAAAAATTATAATTCTTTCGTATTCTTCTTCGTTACATCCATATGAAGAGCTGATTAGATTTTGGTTACATTGGTCAACCGGAAGTATCATCATTTGAAGATTTTAACAGTTTTTCTTGAAAAAACTTTGTTAAATATCTTTTTTTCCACATTTAATGTTATTATAAATAATAAAGAATATTTTATTCTCTATACGATTTGACTGCATTTTATACTTAATATTAAATGGATATAGAGTTAAAAAATTATAAAGAAATTAAATTTTATAAAGTAGCCAGCTATGGAAACAGCTGCTGTATTAAGAAAATTCTGATTGAAAGATGTTAGTGTCAAGTGCAATTGACATATGTGTTTGTCTTATAATTTTACTGGAAATATAGAATCTTTTGCTACAAATTTTCTGTACGGAATTTGTATAAAATACATACAACTGCCGAAAGGAAATGTACAAGAAATAGAATCTTTTGCAAGGAACTTTCTGTATGAAATTTGTACAAAATACATAGAACTGACGGACGGTAATGTGCTGGCCACATCAGATTTTTTCTTATTTATCAGGGTTTTCCTTTCATGTTTCTTCACCGTCCAACAATAATGGTACATACAGGAAAAGCAATAAAAATAACTAAACGGCTTAACAAAATCGAAGCATTCTTTGTATTAGAATTTGTAAAACATTACTAGAAACTAATTTCCAGATGTATTATACTTCAACAAATGCTGTTTGATTGTCTTTCCATAGCCTTCTCAAGTTTCTTATCAATCTCATTTGCATTGCTCTGTTAATAGTAGTTTTTGGTTCTTCGAAAATTTCTTCCAATTTGCTAAGTTTCTTTAAAAAAATTCTAGGCTTGTATAAGAACAAATCTTAATGGTGTTGTTTCATATCAGAATTAATACTATATTACTATAATATTTCAGATAAGCACAACTGTAACAATATTTCAGGTTATAAAAATGATTATTTTTCGTGCTTTGAGCCACTATTCCGACAGAATTATGGTTTCTATTTCCGGTTCCGGTTGACCGATTTAAGTTCCGACCCGAGAAATTCTCCCCAACGCAAGAAACTAATAAAACTCTTCTTTTATATTGCCTGGTCTCATTATCTGTCCATGAATTCTTCATGCATTTTTCCCATTAATTTGCTTCTATGTTTCGTTTCTGTAGGTTTGTTATTACTATATGCCATAGTTCAATAATGTATATTGAAGAAAGTTGAATGAAGTTATGCATGTGTAAAATTGTGGGACGTTTAATTTGCAATAAGTAGCACAGTACTTAGATATTTGGAAATGTCGGATAATTTCACTAATTGGGAAAACACAGTCGCCAGCTTGAAGTGCTTTTACCAGTGGCGTACCTAGGGTGGGTCAAACAGGGCAGGTGCCCTGGGCGCCAGAACCAAGGGGGCGCCGCTTGGAGCCCTTGGTATCCGTATGTAACTGAGGTGCCAGAATTTGAAATGTTAATACTGTTGATTACTGTGAGTATTGACATTTTTCGGAACTGTTGAAGCTCTCTATCTGTTTTTTCATCGTCTACTCATCGCTGGAAAATACTCAAAAACTCTGTGACCAAAGTAATTAAATCTGAGTCTAAAACAATATGTAGTGCAAAAGTGGAAGCTGTGAAGCCCATAAACAACTACCATGGCGGCATACTCCAAGTTCTCGAGACTATAATGGATGATGCAAATGAAACGAGTGAAACAAGAAGTGATGCCACGCAATTGTACAACCGTATGTTGACACTTGATTTTCTGACTCTTTACTTGGATTTTGGACGAGAGTACTCATTCCTATTGATAGAGTTCAGTAAAAGACTGCAAGATATAAATATGAATTATCATGATGCCGCCTTAGATTTGAAAGGTTTAAGAGATTATTTTCGCAATTTAAGAGAAACTTTGGTGACTGAAGCTCTGGAAACTGGACTTAGTCTCTGTCAAAACTGGGATGTTGAAACCGAAAAACGCCAACGGCGAAAAATCTTCGAATAACCATGCAAATAATGTTGACTATTGCAGTTTCCAGTGCTAGCTGTGAAAGAAATTAAAACTGATCTTAAATTATCTGAGAGTCTCCATATGGGCCAAGAACGATTAAGTGATCTTGCTTTGATGAGCGTTGAAAGAAAAGAAACTGAAAAGACCGATTTCGAGCACGTTGTTAATGCCATTTTTTTGATCGTAATAATCCTCGGAATATATGGTACCTATAAGTTTGTCGATCGAGTCGCGGAACACCCGTATACTGATGGTTATTTGGTTATTGTGCTGATTCATTCATGGTTGAAGATACTTCATAATATATATGGATATAGTAAAGTCGGTGAATGTGGAATACCATTTTTATTTCATTGAAAAAAACATACGAAAAGATGGCGGTTAATCATCAAATATTGTATATAGGTCATTTAAAATGTACTTTACAAAATAGTAACACTTGCAGGTTGATTATCTAGAATAATTCACTTATAAGAGCAATTTTCTTCAAAATTGAAATTTTTACACCTGTTGAAAAAGGGACGGTAATGTGGAATACCATAGTGCATTAACGTGGATTACATACCACATAACCATACTTACTTTCACAGTATAAGAAAATTCAGAAAACAATGCAAAAATATTCTTTAAATTATTTATTCCTTCTTTTCAAAATATAAACAATAAGAAAATGAGTATGCTATTAGAATGTAACAAAATAAACTATATTATTCCGCACTGCCTTCTGCATGTTTGCTTGTTGCTATGTATGATTTTCTGGTACATATTTCTAAATCTAGAACAGTTATCTACTCATATTATAACATTTTCGCTAATTTGGAATATTCCACGTTGGCATACCCCTCGGTATTCCACATTAGCGGATTTGTTGACTTTAAATTCCCGCTATCGAATTTCATTTAGGAATTAGTTTGAAAAGTATTATTTAAATCTAGCCTACATCCCCAAACCCCTATTCATACTGCAGATGCAAAAAATCGTATTTTCGACTACACAATCAGTAATAAAACTACATATCTTTACACTTGCGTAAAAAGTTCGGTAGGCACTCATACTATTTTTCAAGGTTTTTGATGTTATGCACAATGCAGTTAAGTTGGTGTCTCTATGTGGGTAATAACTTCCCTACACACGTGCATTTGTGCCATTAGATCACAGATGACGTATACCATTTTTTCAAAAAGCGCCTATTCCACATTAGATGACTATTCCACATTCACCGACTTTACTCTATTCTTAAGTAATTTCAACAACAATACAAATATACCACATATCTCGCTACACTGAAGCGAGAAAAAAGTAATCTTGAGTTTACATTGTTGTCAGGGGGCGCAATTACGATCCTTGCCTTGGGCGCCAGTTCAGTTAGGTACGCCACTGGCTTCTACAATTGCAATAAGCACATTAGAAAAGAAATTATTGCAGATTACGATACATTGCACCCTTGTTTATTAACTGGTAACGTATGGCACGTTACTTACATAACACCCTGTATATAAGCCTATAAAAGTGTTTGGCCACGCCTTAAATATATTACCAACCACTGAAACATAAATTGTGAACGTGTGTGCTATGCAACCCACATTAAAATACCAAATACGAATCGTTTTATATTACTTTAACATTACAGAAAAGTGTAAACGGGTTATGACTTTCCTACCCATAAATTTTATTCGTCATAAAATTCTTTGACGTGGAGTGTATGTAGTTGAAACACTTGCTACTCGCGAATTATGAATGAAAGAGTACACAAAATATTGATCTTCTTTTTGTCATGCATGTTCCCAACAAATATCTGCATTATTTTGTATACATTCAAGCACCCACATAAACTATTCAGTTTGAAAATTTACAATAATTTTTAGAAAAATACCTGGTGTGGCCAATACAATACCTCCCGCCATTTACAGCCCGAGTCACAAAAAAGATTAAGTTAATCCTTATCTTTGGATTAGCGAATTTTACTCTAATTTGACAGTTTATTTCTTAAAATATAGTCTAATCTAATCCAAGTAACTACCTTTTTTTAAACCCCTCAACAGGATTAAATCCCAATTATAGAGTGGGTTCGCATTCACACACATCCATGTCTTAGTGGGATTCGAACCCATAGCCCCAAGGGTACTCATGACATGAGGCGTTGCTGTAACCATTGAGCCACCGGAGCTATAATAAAATGTAGATTAAATTTTAAATACCGGGATAGAATTCACTAATCCAAAAATAAGGATTATCTTAAACATTTTTGTGAATCGTTAATTTTTATTAATCTAAATACATACCAACATATTTATTTATGCTGGAAACTGTATTGAATTCCTTTTCTATTGTTCTATTTACTTTTTTATTTTTAAAACGTTACTAATATTATTTTGAAATGATTAGTTCTTTGACAGTGACATTTATCTGTCAGTTACATACATTTGAATAACTGCGTAAGAAGTTTTGCTTGTTTAAAGTGTAGGCTCCGGGATTTAAATTATAGATAATTTTATAACTTTATCCATAATATATGTAGAAAAAGTATTAATGCAAATATGTAGAAAATTTAATAATCTTAAATTTTTATAATAACATTAATCTCGAAAAAATAACATTTAAAGGTATCTTTCGAAGAAAAACTATTGTGAGCTTCAAGTAAAGTGCCATTTCCTGTTATCCGATTTACACCAAAATCTAATGGGCCCTTTCCATAATAGAAAAAGTTCGAAATACTAGGTTTCAAAATTTTCTGAATGATAGTATTTGAGTTAGAGCGGAGGATCCATACTTACATAAACACACATTTATATGTCAGGTACATACATTTGAATAACTGCGTTTTGTTTGTTTCAAGCGTAGGCTCTGGGGTTTAAATTATAGATGATTTTATAAATTCATCCATATATATTTATATATAGAAAAAATATTAATGCAAATCTATAGAAAATTTAATAATATTTAATTTTTATAATAACATTAATCTCGAAAAAATAACATTTAAAGGTATTTTTCGAAGAAAAACTATTGAAGTGCCATTTCCGGTTATCCAATTTTCACCAAAATCTAATGGGCTCTTTCCATTACAGAAAAAGTTCGAAATACAAGGTTTCAAAATTTTCTGAACGATAGTATTTGAGTTAGAGTGGAGGATCCACACACACATACACACAGACATCATCGTGAAAATGTTAAAATTGGATTCTAGGGACCTTAAAACGTGGTCATTTACCAAAATCTCGATAAGCGATTTTTAGTACGATCCCTATACCTATCTTATCAAGGGTAGGTTAAAATAACTTATTTTCGAGGAAACGTATTTGAAATTAAGTAACTGCATCAGTTTTCATTAGAAATTAGAACCTTAAACTTCTGTTGCATTGCTTAACACCTGAGTTAAAGATCTTTCACCTCTGTCGGGTAACGGCAGAAATCTTTCATATTTAATTGCATTTCAACAGTCAAAGATATTACCCATTACTAATCAGTAATCAACCTCCCGTAATATTTATAACTCTTGTTTTAAATCTCCAAATAAATACCATAGGGAGGAGACTCTCGATAATCCGAGCTCCGGTTATTCGAGGATCCGATTTAACCGAGGCAATGTAGGAGAGATGGGTCTTCACATGAATGGACGATCGAACTCCAACTTAATACAAAAAACGCTGATAGAATTTGTAATAGCATTAAGTTGAATTATGTAACCTTTCCTCCATTTTTGTTACTCATTAACGCTGATCGTATTATTCGAGTTTTTCGTATCCGCCTCGGTCCGTATTAGCTCGGATATTCAAGATTCTACTGTAATTGTGTTTTCTTTCGACATGGCTTGCGCACCTTCTGTATTTCTATTTAATATACTTAGCGATTTGACTAATGTGGTGTGTTTTCTGTGTTGTTTCAGGTAAGCAGTAGTCGTGTTGGTGGGTGTTCTGGCTGTGGCAGCCGGGGATGTTGTGTGGAGAGTTTCACAGAGTGTCGCCTCTCGCTCTCAGCTCGCATTTGAGCGTCGCGGATACCCGCAGCCCGTACTTCACTTTGCTCACTATCTGCCAGGGTATGGCGGCCATCACTGCGCACCAGGCGCAGGTCGACGACGAGGATATCTTCCTTGGTGAGTCATTGTCACACATTCTAAATTCTCTTTTAAGGATGAACTTGTAATTTTTCACAATGTTCTACTAGTAATTTTGAAATCCTACTAAAAAATAAAAACACCAATATTTGGTAGAAAGGCTATTAATAATAATATTAGATTGATATAATAACCTGTTACACGTCAAATATTAGAAATAACAACATGTTAACAACCATAAATACATAGTTTTAGCAGTCATTATGATAAAGACTGTCAAAGCACTTAACAATTGTTGACGGTAACCACTTTCAGTACTGAGAATAACAAATTTGCTTTTAACAATCTTTATAGTACATAGCAACCATAAAGACCATAACGACTATACAAATATTCAGGCCTGGGTTAACCACTAGGCAAACTAGGCAATTGCCTAGGGCCCGTAATAATTAGGGCCCGGAAATGACTAATGCCTGTAAATCAGAAATGCATCATTAACAATTATTTTTAATTTTATATTGTAACCAAAATGTAATACATTTTATCTAAAGCTAATTAAAAATAATATTTATGTAGATTCATAGAACTGAATTAAAAGTAGGGAATTATCGTCTATACATTCGTTTGCCATCTGGTATCTGGTGGTGCGACTATGCGAGCACTATCGTTGCAAATTATCGACACCAGAATTAATGCATTCATTTATTCAACAACATAATATATAGCAACAATCCCAAATTTGGATATTATTTTAAAAATATATCTAACATTGCCAATAAGCAATGCAGATGGAAAGAGGACATTTTCAGTTCTCAAAAGAGTAAAAAATTATATGAGAAATACTTTAGAACAACAAAAATTAAATAGTTTATCTATGTTGTGTATTGAAAATGATGCTTTACACGAGTTTTTAAATTATGAAGATGTGATTACTAAATTCACTGAATTAAAAGTACAAAAAAAACTAATTTATACTATTATTTATATTGTAATAGATATTATTTTTATGTAGTATATTTTAGATTTACAATTTTCTAACTTGTGTTGCAATGTTATGTACAGGTTCTATTTCATTTTTCGACTATTTTTATTGTTTAAATTTTGTATGTGCATTATATTATAAAGTAACCAAAATTTCAATATTGTACCTATTTATTTTTGTTTTTATCTTTACTAAGTAAAAAATGGGGGAGGAGGGTAGAGACCCGACGTAAACTCTTTGCCTAGGGCCCCATATTTCCTTAATCCGGCACTCCAAATATTGAGTTCTGAATAGGCCCCTAAGTATGTATAATGAATAAGATAGTTTTGTGATAAAATTAATATTGGAAATAAAAAATTTCTCAAGCGTACAAAAGATATATTAACGTGAAAATATATAAAGATAATTATGCATAAAGAAAACTTAGATTACATCTAGATCATCGTAGATAAAAATTCCACGTGTTGTCGGTTGTCAACATACATGTAATTGTCTTTAAAAAAAAACAACAGTTTTTATAAGTTTATTTAAACAGACGAGCTACCCGGTGTTTAAACTAAAATGCAAGTATAAAAAACTACTTTGCATTTACACAAACAAACATGGAACGTAGAGTAAGGCTCGGTATTTTAAAAAGTACATTCCTCAGCGTGGAAAAATGTTCATAATAACATTTGCCGTGCTCTTCATGACAAAATGAAAATGTCATCGCAACTCATAACTAATTCTTACACATGCAAACGTTTCTCTTCAACAGCAAGGCAAATACGCAGACTCATTTCTTCATTCGTCAACGCGAAAACACTGTAAAGCGAAGGAAATATTAAGCATTTACAGTACTGTCCAAAAATATAGGTACACCTGCTGATTTGTAAAAATCAAAATATTCAAATGTCATATAATTTTTAAGGGAAGTTACAAAAGTGTGTATCTTTGCTTCCTTATTACTCTGTTGAACTTCTGTAGGATGAAATGAGAGGCAAGTCTTTAAAACCACGACTACTAAAGCTAATCAGCTGTGGGAATATTTGAAGAAGATTCTAATAATGTTACACAAAAACTTAATAATATATAGAGTCTAAGTATAAGTCTAATATAATTAAAACTTATCAAATTATCACTTAACCTTAAAAATAATTGAAATAAAAACTAAATACGTATTTCGAGAACTAAATTCTCATCATCAGTAGTACAACAAGGAAGAGTTAAACAGAGTAGTCAAGATTACTCAATATGTTAATCATGTCAGAGGTCTTAACATCTCTCTAGGACCTCTGGCATGGTTGACATGTTGAGTAATCTTGACTGCTCTGTTTAATTTTCCTTTATTGTACTACTGATGATGAGGATTTAGTTCTCGAAATACCTATTTAGTTTTTATTTAAATTAATAAAGGTTAAGGGGTAATTTAATTAGTTTTAGTTATTCAAAAATAATACAAAGACTATCTAGAGATCTACAGTTATCAAACTGTCTTCAAAAAATTGAAGAATTTAGAAATACTAAAACAAACGTATTCATTTTAAATATATTTTTTTTTTCTTATTGCTAGTTCCATAATTACCGTGTACCTATATTTTTCGACGGTACTGTATGTCCATTTATAATATATGACATTTAGCATTTATCATTCGCATAAACTTATTCATTTCTTTCAGTCTTGATTAGAAAATTGCCTTCAATACTTACGTTTGTTATGTAGCTAAATTAGGTGTACCCCAAGGCTCAAACTTAGGGCCACTGACGACATAATTGAAGTACACACACACACATATATATATATATATATATATATATATATATATATATATATATATATATATATATATAGATGTTTTCAGAATTAATAGTACAGCTATCTATAGTTTAATATATGATATAGGTACTTGTGGTTAGCGTCAGTTTAGACACTTGTGGTATTATTATTTTCCATGATTGTAGATACCTTTTAACTTATGAAGAATTCATAATATACGAGTATACGTTTACCAAGCAAATATTTTAAATGTTATCCTCTCTTACTGCAGTCAGCGAATTTTTACCCTTGAGTGTTCTGGGAAATAATGATGAGCATATTTCACAGAATGTAATTTTATGTTTTCTGTTATGCTAGCTAGAAAAATATCAACTTGAATTGACTGTTCTTATGAAATGACTCGACGTTTATAGTTATGTATCATGACTAAAAGGCTAGAGAAACATTACTGAGAAAGTGAGTAATTGGTATATGGACAATAGGGTGGAATTTTATAACCTTTCAAATTTTTATGTTCCCACCTACTATAGAGTGAATAGTAATTATGTTAACAATGTAGTAATGAAGTATGCATTAATACACTAATGTGTTTCATATCAGAACATCATTTAATAGTTTCTCTAAAGTATATTGTCTTTTAATAAACTTAATATTAATAGTTTTTCACTTATTATATATTTTTGTAATGGAGTATATGGCCATAACCTCTAATATTCGAAAAAATTGTGTATCTGTCATAATGCCTAAAATACTAGTGGCCGATTTCACCACGATTCCTAAAATTTAAGTAATGTTCATGTACCCAATGTGCACCAAATAGGCATTACCTATGCTCTGTTCCATTTAAGCCATTCAGTAGATGGTACTGGCAACAGCGCAAATCTGAAGTAGCCAAAATTACATTGGGTAAATTTGTCTCTTGTCTCTAATTTCAGCCAATCAGAGAGGTCAGTACTATTCCCTATGCTCCGCAATACTGAATGGCTTAAATGGAACAAGGTATAATAAAATTTCGTTTTCACCAATCGCTAAATTTTGTCTATCTTGATTTAGAAATTACTTAGCTAGGTAGGTATCAGTTTTCCGATTGTCTAATTTTAAATTTTTATTGAAATTTAATTATTTTGTATACCTCAACGTAATATTAATAATCTTCACACAATTTCCAGTGTCAATGTTGTCAAATACAATTGACAAATGTCATAAATAATAAAAATTATTCATTTATTTCAGTGTGTAAATATAATATCACAAAAATAACTAAAATTTCATTGCCTACGTAGGCAAATCGATAAGTATCAGTTTAGGCAGTTCTTAAATTTAGGAAATTCCTAGTTAGGCAACGGTTTAGGAATTGATGGTGAAATCAGATTTATGTTTTCTATGAGCTACAGATTTATAAGTTTATAGAATGCCTAGAATCCAATTATTAGAGCTCTTCAAAATTAAATGCTTTAGGCCCGGTATTTTCACTTCCGAATAAAGTTTCGAATAAGTATTCGTTAAATAAATTTATTCTATATATTTATCCAACGAATAATTCCATTGCGTCTTTTCACACATACAGAAACAAATAGCTATCTGTTGAATAATTTTAACGTTCGTAAATTGGTGGCCTTTCGGAGTGTATTTGTGTCAGTAAAGAAGGAAGGAGTTTGGCGTAACCACGTTAAGAAAACAAGAATGAGGAGAAGGGGCGCTAAAATGTAACATAGCACAAAGGCGTCTAATACCCACGGAGCTGTCTGATGTTGTGTGATCGATTTCTCACGTTATTTATTAATTCATAGTTCAAAATATCATCATAATCATCAAAAATATTTAATATATCCATTTTGTTAATAAATCTGCTCTGTGGAATAAACGGTTATTCGCTACCCAAATACCGTATAATTTATTCTACGAATAATTTATTGGCAAGTGAAAAGACAACAAAAATATTTATCTCAAGGATAAATTTATCTAAATTTTATAATTTATGTAGGTATAAGATCAACTATTACAATAATGTGCTAAAACTAAAAGCATTTAATAATCGTTGTTTAGTTGTAAAATGCCAAGATAATCCTCCTTACAAATTGTCCATTAACACTGTTCCATTTTCGCAAACTACTCGTTAATTTAGACATCTTGTGTCATGTCCATAAAATGTTGATGGTTGTGAAAACGGCACATTAATTCGACTATGTGGGCTGTTAATAACACTGTAGTATCTCACAATTCTTCACAACTCAAAATAATAAACTGGCAGACCGATTTATAGGGGGTCATTCACCTTTCACATTGTAAACGATTTCGTGAACTACTTCAAAAGTTCCTTGTTTTGTAAGTTCACTAATTGCTTACCTATTTCGAGAGGGAAGTGAAATTTGAATG
Organism: Harpalus rubripes; assembly: GCA_963082715.1. Taxonomy (NCBI): domain Eukaryota; kingdom Metazoa; phylum Arthropoda; class Insecta; order Coleoptera; family Carabidae; genus Harpalus; species Harpalus rubripes. Next base: position 3,861,875 of record OY720454.1, on the reverse strand, counting down.
ATCTGCCATCACGAAAAAAAGATATTAAAGAATTTACATACTACGTAGTTTTACATTTACTCTATAGGTTTCCAAGAGTTCCTATTTCTTGTATCAAACTTACTAGTCTTGTGGTTCATTGAATTTCTTTAATGTAATGTCGTAACATAAAATGTACAATGCAATTTCAGAAATATTTTTAAAAAGACTGCATAAAATGACATATGGAGCAGAAAAATATGAACTTCGTTGTCATAAAATTTATATGGTACATCAAATAAAATTAGATTTCACTCTGTACTCGTATATGGGAACTGTAACATAACATTACCTAATGCACAAAATTTAATTTAAATTAACTCTCAATGCATTGTGGGCGTGTGCTTCGCTTACTAAGTGTTCTCGGTTTTAGAGCCAGAGCCAAATATATACATACAATAAAATTGCTATTTGTGTACTAAGAGCGCAAAATGAGACATTAGCTGTATTCTTTTTGACCCAATTGAAACTCAGTTCGGTACATAACTGAGTTTAGATGAAGTGAGTTGTGATGTGTGTAAAAAGAATAAGTTTAATTCCATTTTATCACTTCCTCCTTTACCGATAGTATTTGCTGTAACTGCTGCCAAATTATTGTCTTATTTTCTGATCTGATACTGTTTATAAACGAAAAATTGATAATGTTGAAAATATATTACTGTAAGTATATCTGTATATGTGAATATAAAATTTGTTATTATTTAACCTTAAAATGCAAGCTGAGTGTTTCAAATCATTTTGAGTTTTGTGAAGTGGTAGTGTAGCATCGGAAAGGGGAGAAGTGAGTTTATTCAGAACAATTCAGATCAGTTGTGTCAAAAAGAACAACGATTTCCTGAGTTTATCTGAAGTGATCTGAGATGAGCTGAGATTTTGTCCAAAAAGAATACAGCATTTGTCGCTTGAGAGGTTGTTTCTCGCGAAATCGACAATATCCATTTGCGCTCGAAACACATACAAGATTTTTTATCTACAGTCGCCACAATTCGGTCCTCCACCATACCAAAAATTTATTTGTTTCAAGTACATTAAACTAGTGCATTGAAAAAGTGGATGTCTGTTGGGAGCGTTCACGCCAAACTTTTGCAGGTGGCAGTACAACTGTCCACACAATTTATTTTATATTTAATTTTAATTTATCGTTATGTTCTATTCTTCTTGAGCAATTGCTTCAATCTAATGTAAGCATTTTGTAGTTTCGTTTTTGTAAACTAATGCTCTATTTTATTTTTACAGCAGTGCGACATATTGTTTGGTTATGAAATATACCGACAGAGCAGTTAAATGTCAGATTGACTTGTGAAGGTGGTAAATGTCTAACTATAGGGCCATTAGTTCCTGACTAAACGTTTTCATTAGGAAAGTAGACAAGTGATATTTCTCAACATTGTATATTTTGAAATTTGGACAGCGAGCGGTTTTTCTTTGTCGCGCATGAGCGGCAAAATGACATTTTGCGTTGACAAAAGAGAGCGCAGATGGCTATTGTGTATATAGACTGTAGAAAAACGATTCCAATAGGCGGAAAATGCACTGATCTTACCTCGCACTAAACTGAACTGAATTACTCCTAAGAAGAACAGTATGTTTTTTTTTAAATAACAAGTAAAAATTAAAATATATAGATATAGCATTATACTTATAACATAATAATCTGCTGAATTTGCTTGTAGCCACAATCTGTTGTAGAGGTTGTAGGTGTATGTGATTTGTTTTTGACACATTAAATTATTTTACATTTGGGTGTTTAAATATAGATATATTTGTTAAGGTAATGAAACATATATAACGTTTCAACTAATTAATTTCTTCTATTTATTTCATTTTAATATCAAATGCTACAAACAAAACAAAATACATAGCAGTCAGTCACATTGACGTGACATTGACATTTGGATCAGTTCAGAATCTATTTGATCCTGTTTCAAAGGTGGTGCTTCGCGGGGGCAGGAACGAAGAAAATGGGTAGTACAAGATCATTTATCCCCTTTTAAAAAGAACGGTTTTGGGTCTTGGCTCATATACAGGTTGTCTCAGAACTCGCTCCCCAGAGCGAATGAGGAAACAAGAGATTGCACTCGAATGTGTAATTTCGAAAAAAAAAATCTAGCTTAAAAGATATTCGAGAAAAGATGTCTTAAAATTGACCAATCGGAGACCTACACCTTTAACGTGCGTTTGCCGTAATTTTACGTTACTAGGGTTTTATACAAATCAAATCTTCTTTAAAATGTGCGGGCAACTGTAGTTTTCGAAAAATGTCAGTGTCAAATTAAATTTGACAAGGTGAATAAAAAAAGGCAAATTCTTACCATGCCACTGATTACTTAGAAATATAATTTTCGGAGAATGTGGACGTAACGCCAGAGAGGCAGCACGAGTCTATTCGGAACGTTTTCCGGATAGAAATCTTGCTAACCTAAATTTGTTGACAGTGAAAAGTCAACTCTAAAGTGTCAAAATTACAGTAAGTTAAACAAATTTTGTAACTCACTAGTAGTATTTTTAAAACCTAGCAACCAGTTTTATTTTGTAATAATATCATCACACCTCAAGATATCCTTCCGGGATTGGAGGATTAAAAAGTCTTGTAACTCCGTTATGCAAGCAGCCGCAAATTATTTTCTTCTATTTGTTGGCAACCTATTGTCATCGGCAAGTATCAGATTTGTCTGGGGCGCGAGTTGTGAGACAGCCTGTATAGAACGTGTTCATATAATAAAATATTATTTGGCATTTAGAACCATTTGAACTGAATATAAAGTAATACAATCTAACACATCTTGTTTTATAGATGTTTAAATCATATAGGAGTAAAAATACGAGCAAATAAACAAATGTAAATTTAACGATTTCGTTGCAACTTACATCCAATAAAAAATGTTTTACCTCTTAAAATATACTTCATATTCTTCCTACAATCAATCACTCTTATCACTCTGTAACCAATCTCACATTTTTATTCCACCGTTTAAGGTAAATAAAAATTTCAACGAAAATCAATTCCCCGCATATTGGTGGAGCATGTTCTCCTGCGGCAAGTAATAAGTCGATAGCTCTTCGTGAGTGATCCATCACTTGGTCAAGTAGGAATCTTTCCTTGCATCCTAGGGCCTTAATGCCTTTCACAGCGCAGAGCGCAGGTTTCCCTCAATTGACAGCGAGAGTAAATCACATAACAGGCGGTTTCTTTTGAAGACATTGCATGTAAGAGCTGTGCAATGTACTGCAAGGTATTTGATGTAATATTCGGAATTGACGTTTTGCGTGAATATTTTTATGAAGATTGGCATTCCACAAGGTGGAATATTGAGGTGAATGACTGAGGGTTCAAGTTTTATTGATTGAGTACTTGGGTTTAATAATTTAAATCTTTAATTGAAGTTCTTTTAACTTTGAACTGAAGTAACTTCCTTTTACACATTGATTATGAATATTCTTGAGTTACTGGTCGTTACGATTTGAAAACTACAGCGGGGTCATTTCACATTTTTTTAATTTATTTTTTTCTTGGAAGAATAGGTCAAATTAAAAATGTAGGTATATGTTTTACACCTTACAAGTCTTTAGATTCAAAAAGATATGATTTTTAATGGTTTTCTTTAATTTCAAATATTTTAGTGCTCACGTCACAGCTTCACGATTACGGCAGTCGAGCTCTCTACCGGTTTAGTTAGAAACTATGATTGTTGGTTTGGTATTTCTTTTAATACATGTTTTATGTACAAACCTTCTACTGCATTTAGTACTTAAAAAAATACACAATAATAATAATAATAATCTTCTCTTGTAAACTCTGCTGGCACCTGCCAAAATAGGGTTTTCCATGATTTTTTTGATTTTTTATGTTAATGTAGAGAAAAATATTAGACCCATATTTATACTTTCCGTCACCTTTAGGTAAGGAAGATATTGTCTTTGGTCAGTGGTGAGTTTTGAATCAATAAGCACGGTTTAGGGTCCCTAGAATACGATTTTACTATTTTTACGATGATGTCTGTATGTGGGTGAGTGTGTATGTGTGAAAGTGTGTGTGTGTGTGTGTGTGTGTGTGTGTGTGTGTGTGTGTGTGTGTGTGTGTGTGTGTGTGACAAAAGTTTGCTCTATGATAACTCTAATATTACAATTCCAAAAATTATAATTCGTATTTCTCTTCGATACATCCATATGAAAAGCTGATTAGATTTTAGTTATAATTGGTCAACCGGAAGTACCCACATTTGACGATTTTAAGTTTTTCTTGAAGAAACAATGATAAATAATATTTTTTCACATTTAATGTTATTATAAATATTAAAGAATATTTTATTCTCTATACGATTTGACTGCATTTTATACTTCATATTAAATGGATATAGAATTAATATATATATATATATATATATATATATATATATATATATATATATATATATATATATATATATATATATATATATCAATAATTTTAAAGAAATAAATTTCATAAATTACTCAGCTATGCTATAACTATGGACACAGCTACTATATTAAGAAAATTCTGATTGAAAGATGTCAGTGTCAAGTGCAATTGACAGAGTATGTTTGTGTTATAATTTTCCTGGAAATATAGGAACTTTCTGTATGAAATTTGTATAAAACACATACAACTGCCGGCAAATAATGTACAAGAAATAGAATCTTTTGCAAGGAACTTTCTGTACGAAATTTCTACAAAATACATAGAGCTGACGGAAGGTAATGCGCTGGCCACATCAAATTTTTTTTATATTACTATATTTATTTTGTCATTTACTATTTAGGTCTATTTCACATTTCTCAATGATATCCATTTTTCGTAGGGGAACATTTTACAACAACAAATTATACAATTTGATTTAGTTTGATGCGTCAGATTAAAATGTTAATATTATTAATTTATTAGTATTACATGACTATTAGTATGATTGTAGGGATGATGAGAAATAATTGGAGATGCCAGAGTTTATTATAATAATAATATTAACTTACCTACGTTTCGATTCCATATGAATTATCATCAGGGATAGTTAAAGTACAGTTGGAAAATAAGGTCATTACATTACAAAATCAAAAATGTAAGGATGAAAATGTCGCCAAAAATACCAGAGATAATGAAATAAGTGCATATATTAGAAACAGTTATCTTTAATTCTTTCTGATGTATGCACGTATTTTATTACCTCTGATATTTTTTGACATTTTCATCCTTACAATTTTGATTTTGTAATGTAATGATCTTATTTTCCAACTGTACTTTAACTATCCCTGATGATAATTCATTTGGAATCGAAACGTACGAAAGTTAATATTACAATTTCGTAAAATATATAGAAGCTAAGAAGCTATTCTTTGACAGTAAATTTGACATTTTGCACAAATTATAGCAACGAACATACTTTGCTTAATCTAATTCCTAAAATCATAATAATTAAATTAAAAAAATATTTTTTTAAATGACGCCACGGAAGAGACTGGCAAAAACAACCACAGTCCAAATATTGTAAATATGAGTTACATACAGCAACATGTACTTTCAACTAGGTAATTGGTTACCTACTACCAGGCACCGGACAGCTAAATGAATGTGCCAAAACACTATCATAGTTCCAGGAAGCAAACTGTAGAGGCGCGACAGTGCTTAAATTTTAAGAAAATGGATTGAGTCACCTTTGAGTACAAAACATTTTGCAATATTTTGAATTGTAAAGTGACTTAAGTCATCACACATGTCATTGAACGTACGCTTTAACATCTTTAATTATTTGGTAATTCAATTTGTAATAGTTTATAGTTTTAGTTATAGTGCCAGTAGTGATTTATTTCGTGATTTCTCCAGTTTTAAAGTATATTAACTGTGTTCATTTTTTGACGTAATATGGAATTGAAATTCAATAAGCTGATGAACATTCGTTGTGTTGTTTGATATAAAGTGCAGTGCAAGGAAGCAAATAGACGTTTACTTTTACATTTAATGATGAAATGTCGTAACATTTCCAATTATCCTTTTATCTTACATACAAACAAATATTATAATAGAAATGTATGTCTAAATTTATTTAGAAACGAATTTATAGTTATTGTATTGCGATTATTTAAAATATATGTATGTACTTATATTCAATTTTCTTATTATGTATTTATTTTAAAAATTCAAAATTTCAATTTATCTATACATAACATGTCTCCTATGTCACAAACTACCAAGCCGACCAAGCCATCACAGTGTGCGTTAGTTCATGGAAGCAATCTGTAGATGTCACTATTTTGTATTTCGAAAATTACATTAACTGTCCTATCTGTAGTTGAGGTGATCCGTGCCTACTACATTGCAAACCTTGACCCTAGTCAGTCATGCTCGTGATAACCATGATTCCACTCTTAACCCTACAAGTAGCATAGATTCCAAAAATAATCTTTCTTCTATACACTCCCCCCAGCATTTCGGTTATAACGTCGATAAAAACCACACCACGCACCATTTAGCATTATCCTTTACAATCTGACACAACTTCCCAATGGTTGGATGGTTGCGTCGCGTATAATCTGTCGCAATAACAGTTGTGTTGTAAGGGCGTGTCGCAGGATAGCTAACGCGTCAGATATGATGTTGGAAAGCTGTTTTCTGAGCCTCCTCTGAGCACTTGACCACAAAAACGACGGACACCAGCCGTTTTCCTTAACGGGGAGGTTGAGAATAGCGAAAGAGGAGGCGTCGAAAGATGATTAAACATAAGCGTACCAACTAGCAAGAATTGTTTTGCAAACAAAGAAAATATTAGATGTTAACAATTACTCGAAATATCAGTCATACAGGTCTTACTTGTCAGAGCGATAATGTTTATGTTAATGTTATATATTTTTAAATGCGTGTACATACAGAATCTAAAGAAGATACTCGCATATATATATGTGTGTGTGTGTGTGTGTGTGTGTGTGTGTGTGTGTGTGTGTAGTGTAATCGTCACTGTCGTAAATCAATGACTTTCAAATAACTTCAACAAAACGCAAGTTCCTTTAAAGCAAATTATTTTATACATTGTAAAATTATTTGTATTTCAACTTCAGTGTCCTGATGAAGTGTACAATCCAAATACACGAAAACTTGACAGATTTTAAAAGAATCTACTAAAATAATTTAAGCCCAGAAAACATCCCACTGATATACCCACTAAAATTTATCTCTTTATATATATATATATATATATATATATATATATATATATATATATATATATATAATATTGCATGCATGAGATTTCAAGTAATAGTTAACACCTAATCTATACCACAGTTCATTTCACGAAAATATTAGTTATAGGAAATAAATTGGAATGACCAACTTGTAAAAATATTGTTTCAAGAGTTGAATAAATGAAACTTAATCTAACTTTTCAATTTCGAAGATGTATTGGACTTATTCTGTAAAAGAAAATGAGTAAGAGACGTCAAACTTTTTAATTTTGAAAATGAACAATTTAAAATAAAAAATAGAATAATGTAGGTACGTATAATAAAACAATAGACCTGTAGTACAAACGTATATCAATACTGTCAACTAACCGATATATCCTTATCATTATGCCGTAACCCTAGAATACGGTAATTTCTCATTTTTAAGTCATAGTGCTAATTCCGACCAATCCGAATAGTATATGTTAGTTCCCGATAGCTTGATTCTAGGAATTTTCACGACTGTCAATTTCAGGTTAGTCGTTTGTTATTTTAGAGAAATTCTGTCACATTGTCTTGAGTAAAAAAGAGTGTCATTGAAAATGATGTCCAATTAATACAGTTAGGGCCGGTATTTCCATTTTCGGATAAAGTGCGGGATAACTATCCGTCAGATAAATGATAAAATATCGCATCGAAATAAAACATAAATGAAGTAAATTATATTGAATGTAATTTTTTTGATGCGATATTGTTCATTTATCCTACAGATAAGTTATCCAGCACTTTATCCGAAGATGGAAATACCGGCCCTTAGTGTTATAATTTTTTTTTTTTGTTTTTGTGCAATGTCAAAATTTGAAATGTTATAAAATTAATCAAAATTTATGTTTGAATATAGTAAATTTATAGGGCAAAACTTATAAATGAAGAATTAAGCCTCAGTAACAATTCAAAGTAGTAGATAGTGTTAGTAGTTATGGTTAGTGTTTATAATTAGTTGTTAAAAATTGATAAACAGCGTTCAAAATATATGAAATTAACGACTAACAATTTTTGTTGGCATAATAGTACATTTGATTCAAAGTTTTTAAAAGCTGGTTTAATTTAATACTTCTTGTTTAGTAAATTTGAGTATTATTTAATATTTTTGTATCTTTCTCTTTTTGTATAAAAAAAGTTCAACAGAATAAGCTTTTATTGTCTACAACTTACAAAACTGATATTTTTATAAGACACACATTTTAAAAATGCTTATTTATGACAGAATAATAAAGTCAGTACCTTTCAAATTCTACTTCAATTCAACAAAAATGTAATTTATTTCTTTTAGAACAACTGTCAAACTCAACAAATGTCACAATATCTTTCTTTTCTCTGTTCTGTGATTGGTTACTCTGTTAACCACTAACCATAAGTTTGGAGCTTACAAACTCTTGCGCTAACTGAACTTAGCGCGGATCTGGGCTGCGCTAACTTCGTTATTGTGAACTCTAAACTACAACTATGTATGCCAAGCTTTCTGCGCTAATCGGAACTACTAATACTAACTAAGATATTAATTTGACAACTAAAAATTCAATTTTTTGCTAATGTCAACAAATATGATTGAATTTTTAACCAGCTGTTAAAAACTAACCACTGAGTTACAGAGCTTGTTAGACAATTGAAATGAAAACTGTCGTGGAGAAAGCACCACATTGTGATTGAAAATTGAAAATATTATCAAAATACCATCCACGTGCTCGCTGTAAATACCGTCCTATTTGCAACCCCTGTTTATAATTAAAAATATCTCACATAAATAGCCACAACGCAATATCCTCTCCGCTTAACCCTTCTCATTTCCACGTCACTGGGTCACTATACACCATCCTATCCTATCCAATCCTTCCATGTGTTCTCTTATCATGTAGTCCGGAGTCCGCACCCGGAAGACCCCGGAGTTGTGAGACTTAGCGTCTCCTGCGACGGTTTGCGTCGAAAGACTATTGTCTAGCCTAGCCACCCTTGGGATAGAAATTAGTTATGCATAATGGAATGTATACAGAGAGCAAATAACTAATCTGTTAGTACAAATTAGTAGATAGTTCATAGATACAAACTAGGTAAAATATAAATTAGTATTTCGTTACGTTTTATTCATTAGACAACTTATATTTACAGTAGATATGTACAATAGATCGTTGTGAATATTGGATCACAAAAATTTGTGGTTTTGTAATGTTAGTCGTGATATACAACATCTATTTATTTCTTGATTAGATTTCAATATACGAATATATATGAAAAGTTATATTGCGAATTATAAATTGAAACTATTATATTCCTTTTCAAATAATTTCGTTTTCTGTATTAGTCGTAAATAATAATCGTAGCCCCTGAGGAAAATGCCAAAGTACATCAAAAGTAAATATACGAGTACATAATTTTCTCTGTTATTATTTATTTCTTCATCTTTTCCTGTAATCAAAAATATAATGATCTCTTCTCATATTTGTTTAGTTAAATCTACTGAAGGCTATAATCTCATACGTATAATTTTATTTAATTCAGTGAATGTATATACATTTATTAATGATATTAAAATTGCCTGGCTACAGGAATTTTCTTTATGGTAATGATGTTGAATGTCTAAAGCCGAATTTCTACGAGTCACTGTAAGTGATCATCATGGACGAATCATATAAACTGAATTCATCAGTGACTTATTTTTTTATTTACATGTCTCATATGAATGTAGAAATTTTATATTGAGCAGGAAAAAGAGACAGACATTGGTGGACAAAACCATGGATATTTCGAAAAAATATTTTAGACGCATCAGTAGGTCATCTAAACGAAGATGAACTAGGTGGTTTACATTTATCTATAAAAAATAATTTTGACTACTTCACTCATAAATTTATAACCTAATCTAAATTCAGGATTCTACATAGTTACCAAGTTACATTTCGACAAAACATACCTTCACAAAAAAAATTTCGCTCCCTTTAAGCCAATAAGATGTCGTATTTTTACAAGTGAGTTTTGATAAGCGAAATTTTTTTGACGTTTTAGAAACATATTGTTTACATATCTGTCAAAGTGTGTATATTTTCATTGTTATCAGTTTTTATTAAAACGTTGAAAAAGCAAACTTAAATATAACACCTCAAAACTCAATAAAAATTAGATTATTGTCAAGAAAAAAAATGTATAAATGATTACCTGATTTTTATTTTGGAAATAGTCATCCGAATACAATTCGTGGTTAAATTTTATCCTGGAAAAATTTTCCGATTGCTTTACTTGAGCTTGTTGCCAATTTATCTCGTGACATTGATCAAAAATCACTCAATAAATTGCTAGGCAATCAGCTCTCGTAACCATCTGTAAATTTTTCCGGCAAAAATTTACGGTTGATTATAAAATCTCGGCTATCGCCTCGATTTTACAACATTCAACCTCATCTGTTATTTGCTACATATCAGCCTTATGGCGTTAATAACTATTTCAAACGTTTTCATCAGACTGTTTTTCCCAGTATTACTTTGATTCAGTCGAGAAATACATATTTAGAAATACTAAAGTATAGAAATCAAAGGTGAGATTTCTGGGTGAACACTCTAACGTAGGTACATATATTTAAACGGTTCACTTTGGCTTTTCATCCGCTAGGATTCATCAGAAGTGACCAAAAATACAACAGGTTTAACTTCATACTTTGTTCATCTCATATGATCACATTCTGTGATTTATTGATCATCGTGCATTTACATGGTTCACTTTGACTAATTTATTTATTTATTTATTATTGCGATGATCACTCAAAGTGACCCGCGGAAATTTGAGTTTATTCATTATCATTTTAAATTTTTAAATTGTCATCCGGAATTTTAAATTTTTAAATTGTCATCCGGAATTTGCGTGCTATCCTTTGTAAAATAATCAAAATGCAACTCATACAAATACATTAATTCAAAATGATACATCATTCAAATCTTTCAATTTTATATTACCCATCCTGACATAAAAGAGGATGTCATTATAATGTGGGTCGAATTTTATTATTTGGAAATCGTACAGCTGATATTGTTTGAGTAATAAAACTTTGGAAAGATGACAGAAAACAAAGCTATAAAATTCTTCAAACATTAAACTCCAAGTTCATAAATGAGTTTCAGAATCAACAATATTTCAAACTTCATCACAATTATTCAGAATTCATCTTTTCTTTTAATAGTGTAATTACGTTCAAGGAGACAAAAAGTTCTAGTTGGGTTCTCGACTGTGCTCACGTTGCCGGGTCTGGAATAAAACGAAAATGAAACGTAGAAACGCGTAACGTAATTTGGTCTTCTCTGCCTTGCGCACGAATCCCAGAATAATTTATTTCGCTCCGACTGCGTTACGTGAGCTTGGGATAAGACCGCTGGCTACTGGAAAATAATCATTTCATGTTCGCTGGATACATTTTCAAACATTCATGCCCAAGCTGCTTTGAATGCTAAATCTATTATGAAATTTATACACTTGATGTTTTGAATACTTGCTGAAGACAACAAAATTTGTGGTAATTATATCATGTGCGGAATTTCATTTGTTATTTATTTTGTTCTTTCATTATAGAAGAGTGGAACATTTCGTGTGCGATATGACACATTACTTGATATTGTACTGTGGACAGCCAATAATTAATTTGCTTGATTTGCTCTGAAATTTTAAAAATAGAAGTCACAAGAAAAACACACAAAAAATTGCATATTATTTGAATTTTGTATGGGCGTATTAATATGTAATACAAATGAGTGACCAAGGCCCAGTATTTCTTGTTAAATGGTCTATTAAATTAACTGTCAATTAAAATGTGTGTCACATCGAAACACATGTATAATCTTTACAACTTATACTATTATAATCCATGCTCTATATTATTTGCTTTAAGTGACAGCTAAGTTAACGGACAGTTTAATCCAGAGTTGACAATAACGAACATAAAATTTGTAGTGATGCACGACCAGGCGAGAGTCCTCTCGCATCTCGTCTCGTCTCGTTGCATTATGCGAGACGAGAACGAGAGCGAGATTGCAATTTAAAATTCGAGGCGAGATCGATATAACAACTGCGAGAAGCGAGAAATCTCGCAAGAGTCTCGCAATAAAAAGTATTTGTAACTTTATAGCTTTGATTCATAAATTCAATGAAAAATGCACCATACAACGACTGGAGACAACGGTAATTCGTGCATAGAACACGTGAATGTGAAAATTATATGAATTGACTATATTTTTTTGAGTCTATCTAAAGTCGAATGATATCGGTCGCAGAGCGAGGAAATGCAAAATTAAGACTAAATCGGGTTTGCATCTAATAGAACTAGTTTTTCTCCAACATTTCAACCCCTAATTCATTCCAGTTAAAACTACGGTTAATAAAATTCTTGTCGTCCCTGAAAAGTAAAGGATTTATATTAAGTGTCGATAGGAGCCAACACGGAGTGAAGCGGCGTGATTGGTTGCCAGAGGGTTCCCAGTGTACCTACAAAAAAGAAGTTTTTAAAGTATAATTAGTTTTACTAATGACAGAATGTATTAATAGATCTTCGTATTGAAATAATTTGGTGACTAGAATTTAGTGTTTCGTCTCTTTATGATAGTTATACGACTGTAAATACACGGAAGACGGAACGATTGGTGCGCACTTGTCTTTTGTAGTTCAACTGATACGTAAATACCGAGGTAAATACGTAGTGCGCAAGCGCTTATTTTTAGAACGAGACGAGACCCAAAAAAATATGCGAGAACGAGAGCGAGATCGATATTTTATATTTCTCGTCTCGTGTCGCCTCGCGTGCATCACTAAAAATTTTAATAAATAGTGTAAGATACGACACTCAAAGTAGCAAATATACAGTCATAATTACTATTTTTAATAAATGAAGACGTATCATTTACGTAGTTACCTACCTAATTAATGAAAAGTATGAAATCTAAAACAGAACCAATGGGAACACCGGCATTTCTATAATTTGAGATGAAAATAATAGAACTAGTTGACTGATTTCTATTTTGGCCAAGACAGTGAAAATATTATTTTAAATTACAAAATATACCAAATGCATCTCAGTAGGTACATTTGCTAGTCCATTCTCAGTTGATATTAACATGCCTTGTCCATCTTGTCGCTTTTGGGGAATACGTAGATTTGTGAGCAATTTTTATTTTCAATATAAATCAAGGAAAATGTAAAAGATCAAAAATTTCAGACACTTCTTAAAAACATAAAAAATACAGGCTCAGTGTTCCTATAAAAAAGGAATCATTAGTAATATGGGTAATATAGTCTTTAAAAAAATTGTATATGAGGCCCTTGACTAATTTCTGTTAGGCTAAGTGGCTCAGAAAATTCAAAAATTTGAAAACCCATGTTTAAGAGAATAGTAAAAAATAAATACGGTTCCTGAGCATACTAAATTTTAAATGCCATGCTTGCAATCGATCTTTAAATTATAAATGAAACAAAATCAAATATTATGATTTAATCATCTATCCTCTACGAGCATATTTGAGGTAGACCTATTTGCAGTAGACAAACACTAATCCACTGTTTACCGCACATAAATTCAAAATGTAACCTCACGAAAGCCACCTACAAACAACTCCAAGAGTATAAGGAGAAGGATCTTTGTGATGCACACAATACTAACCTAACCTAATCTTATCTAACCGAACCTTTTAATACATTAAAAGCCCAAAAATAAAATATAATTCAGCAGATAGTGAAAATGAATAACAAAAATTTCTTTAATTGTGTCTGCTCTTATTAAAATGAATAACAAAAATTGCAAAAAGGGTGCCCATCATTACGATTGTCAAATATGTAGGCATGTATTAAAAGCATAAAAATAAAATTTAATAGGGGACTACAGCGCAATTTGTTTAAGCGAAATTAGGAAAAAATATTGATCGTATATGCTTAATAATAAATATGAATAAAGAAATAAAACGATATAATTGAAATACTTCGGAAATAAGGGGATTTTTGTTATAGCAGCTCGTCACTTATATGAATTTCATATATATATATTATTTTTATTGGCGACTCAAAGACGGCCTATAAATATATAACGAGTACCCAGTTAGGGGAGGAGCCTACTACCAATGAAGATAGAGAAATTCAAATAGCGGAGGCGTGGCTGTCAGTCCAGTAGTGCAATTCTCAAACAGTTTTTATTTGAATATAAATATTTTGCATTAAACTTAATAATTTAAATACATTTCCAAATTATAAGTCATGTAGACTTGTACGGTATAATAATTTTCATTTATTTTTTTATAAATATAATTTAGAAATAGCATATATTTCAAGAACATTTAGGTCCACAAAGAAAATAGTTTGATATAAAAACTTATATTCGTGACGTCACATCTATATTTTCAAATTTCGGAGGACTATAACTCGCTTATTAATAGGAATTTTTTCTCCGGATTTTCACCGACAGTCTTAGTTTTACTTATACGTTCAGATGAAATTAAATTTAAAAAATGGCGGAATCCCATATTCAGCAGATAATGAAAATGAATAACAAAAATTGCAAAAATGGTGTCCATCATTACGATTGTCACGTATGTAGGCAAGTATTAAAAGCATAAAGTTTCCAGGGGAAACAGGTCTTAATATGCGCTACTAATTCGCACTTCCCCAGTTCGAATTACCTGAAAAGTATCTCCTAATAATACTATCAATATCTAGTATTTAGAATTTCAATAACAATACCTACAGATGATTGTTTCTGTGTTCTCAAATTCTAGATTTTGTCATTTCATTTTTCCAAATGCTTAAATTATTGTAGACGATTTTGGAAATATCTCCTACCATGTCATTATTAATTTATTTAGAAAATTGCAATATTTCATGTTCCCTCCAGCTAACTGCAGTTATTAAAATATTCATTAAAGTTTCCTTCGTAACTACTATCGTACCATATTGATTTGATCATGAAATAGTCATTTCTCAATAACCATAGAAAATTCAATTATAATCGTAGATGGTTCTGTTTAAATTTACTCTGTTCGGTGCATTGGTCCATAAAATAATCAAATGCCAAATCAATGAAAGCCACAAAACCCTGCCATCCGTCCAGTAATTCACTACCTACGGGTTCGCGTGGGTCGAGAAGTACGCAACAGAAGATCGATACATATTCGTAATTCGCAACTAAGGGAAACCGAAATAAACATGCCAATATACCAGAGATGGTTAATTCAATTCCAATTTGCACAGAGATAAATAATGGTAATCGAGACAGGTTGAAGTATCATTATGAACTGGTTCCATTTTGATACTACTACTTACCTTACAACATGAAATTGTGCTGGGTTCAAATTTGATTGTGAATGTATCAATTCTTTGAACTATAGAGAAATAGTGAGCAATCATCAGATTTTTGTAGACAGAAGATGCGGATTCTTTAAAATTCAATAAAAAAAGTCTGGTGGCTATCACAATACCTCCCGCCATTTACAAACCGAGTCCCAAAAAAGATTAAGTTAATCCTTATTTTTGTATTAGCGAGTGTTACTCTAATTTTGACAGTTTATTTCTTAAAATATAGTCTAATCTAATCCAAGTAACTACCTTTTTTTAAACCCCTCAACAGGATTAAATCCCAATTACAGAGTGGGTTCACATTCACATACATCCATGCCTTGATGGGATTCGAAGCCATAGCCCCGAGGGCACTCATGACATGAGGCATTGCTCTAACCATTGAGCCACCGGAGCTATAATAAAATGAAGAGTAAATTTTAAATACTGGGATAGAATAGAACTCACTAATCCAAAAATGAGGATTAGCTCAAACATTTTTGTGAAACGTTAATTATATACATTATATGCTTATGCTGGAAACTATTTACTTTTTTTCTTTTTAAATTTTACTAACTACATTTATCTGTCAGTTACATACATTTGAATAACTGCGTTTTATTTGTTTCAAGCGTAGGCTCTGGGATTTAAATTATAGATAATTTTTAAATTTATCCATAAAATATATAGAAAAAGTATTAAGGCAAATCTATAGAAAATTTAATAATCTTTAATTTTTATAATATCATCTCGAAAAAATAACATTTAAAGGTACTTTTCGAAGAAAAACGATTTTGAGATTCTAGTAAAGTGCCATTTGCGGTTATCCGATTTTCACCAAAATCTAATGGGCTCTTTCCATTACAGAAAGAGTTCGAACTACAAGGTTTCAAAATTTTCTGAATGATAGTATTTAAGTTAGAGTGGAGGATCCACACATGCATACACACACACACACATACACTCCGTGTATGTGTGTGTGTATCATCGTAAAAATGTTAAAATTGGATTCTAGGGACCTTAAAACGAGGTCATTTACCAAAATCTCGTTATACGATTTTTAGCACGATCCCTATACCTCCCTTACGAAGGGTAGCGAGAGGTAAAAATGTTACAGCAATGGGGTACTATGTACCAAACTTATATTATTTGGGCCGATTAAAATTTTCAACAAACAAATAAAAATCTACGCAAGTGGTGAGAAATTTCTAAAAATTTCTTTCGACTAAAAATAAAGATTTTAAACTTGAGAAACTAATATTTTTCCAACACCGGTGTTCGCCAAAACCAAGGCAACAACTTGGCACATACTTCAGGGTTGTTAAAAAATCAGTATTGCCAATATACTGATTAAACCGAAAATGTACTGACAGCCATATTCACTAAATTTGACTGCATTATTTAAAATTGTTTAATATAATTTGCTTCTTGACATGTTTGTAGGATAAACAATTAATAATACTGAAGCCAAATTTATTAAATAAGTCTGTCAGTGTATTTTCGGTTTAATCAGTTTATTGACAACACTGATTTTGTAAACAACCCTGAGGTAAGTGCCAAATCGTTGCTTTGGTTCTAGCTAACACCGGTGTTAGAACCACGCTCGGTGTACCAGCCTTTATGTGCAGCCTTATAACGGTGAAATTTTATTGAGTTACATCGACCAGTCTTTGATAAACAAAAACAAAAAGACATCACAATCATCCCAGTTGGCTGCCGGAGTTCCATTTTTCATGCAAAGAAAAGGGCCCGGTAACCCATAAAGGAAAAGTGAGTAAGTAAATTTCTTAAAAAAGTTTCTTTAAATTCTTGATAAAAGTTATCTTTTGAGAAAGTTAAATTGTTCTCTGCCAATGTAAGGTGGAAACTTCTGCGGCACTGTCGGACAATACAAAAGGGGAATGAAGAATGTTGTTCTCGGTCATATAATAAATGTATGAACATTCATATCACAGAATATATTTACTCTAATCTTATAAAATGTACACATTTTATAATATATTGCATAATAGTGAATTTGCTGCTAATACGAGGGTAGCGCCAAAAGTTTCTGCTGTGACAAGGCGAGGGTAAGCGCAATAACAGATAAATAACTTTTTATAAACTCTTCTGAATTATAGTTTCAATAACCATATTTTAACTCTATCTATTTAAGTCAAAATTCAGTTTAGAAATTCTTTTTGTATTATGATAGTCACGACATTTATTTGTTGATAATTAAGTCTGGAAATTATTATGTATACGTGCTTGTCTTTGGATACTCTAGCCTATGCACGCCGTACCCCTAAGATAATCCTGCCCTGAAGATAGCGTTTTTTAAGGTAGTCGACTTCAGATAGTCGTGGAGTTAACATGTAGAGCTTTTAGTTATGGGGCGACGCCCGCCCGCTTATTAGTTGTGTGTGTTAGGCTTAGTGTTAATTAATAATAATGTAATCATTTAGTTTAATTGTTAATAAAGTAATTAGTTAGTTATTAAAACACAAGTATTTGTTCATGTCCGTAGTGTTCATCAGTGTAAAGCAAAGTGTCGGTGTGTTCTTCCTTATCACCATTCAGTTAGTGTGTCCTTCGGCACGAAGTGTTGGACGCCAACCATCAGAAGCGTCCACCAGTAAGTGAAAAGTGTATCATCGTTGCAGTAATCAGTAGTATTATCATCTTCTCTCCGTACCCCCCTCGTGTTACACTGCAAACATACATACATACATACATACATACATACATACATACATACATACATAAAATCACGCATTTCCCACTTAGTGGGTTAGCACAAACCCGAAAGAATAACAATAACATCATCCAAAAAATAATCAGTCTCTCTTTCAACAACATTATTACTAACCTGACATCATAGGTACAACATATATTCCGCACTCTTAACATATTAAAAACAAAATTTTCCAGAAATTATTTTTTATTGTTTTTCGATATACTCTCCTTTTAACTCAACACATGTATACATTGGATAAAACCAACTGTTAAATCAAGAAATCCATTCTTCTTGAGACACTTGAGAGACCATGTTTTCGAAAGCTTCAACCGCTTCATTTGCACTTGTATATCGCAAACCACACATATTTCCTTTAATTTAGAAAATAAGAAGAAATCATCACGACTGTGTGGATGGTGCTCCAGTAATTCCACATTTGATTCCTTTAAATAGACTTTAGTTTGCGCAGCAGTATGTGAGGATGCATTGTCCTGATGCAATACTAGTTTACTTCGAGGCTTATTTTCACGCACTTTTTCAAACACCCGTGACAAACCAATTTGAAGTTACTGTTTTCCTATCTTCTAATGCAATATTGACAGTAGGACCGGATTTTGAGAAAAATGGGGCAATCATTTTTGTACCAACACTTCGAACTCGTTTTACTTTGACAGGATTGGGGTCTGTTGGAAAGACCCATTGAGCTCACTGTCGTTTTATTTCAGGTTTAAGTGCATACATCCATGATTTATAAATAAAAATAAAATAAATAATAATATCAACACATTACCCATTGCTGGGTGTGCCAATCTGCTTTGTACACAGATTTCGGTAATGATGACATATGATTCATCACCTGTTATAATATCATACACTGCTTTAGATTTACCTTCGTTTTACTTTTTTAAAGTTTTAATGCACCATTCCACATGATGTTGCTTTTGACCTTCATTTAAATTATGAACTATTCAACGGAAACAAACTTTCCTGCCTCTTAGATGATCGGGCAAAATTTTATTTATAGCAGTCATTCCAATGCCCAAAGTAGCCCGTATAATTCTGTATGTGACACGGTTGTCTTCTTTAATCATTGTACGAATGACAGATATATTTTCATCCGTAACTGCAGAAATTCGCGTAAATCGTCATTGAGAGAAACTCGATGAAATTTAAATTCATTGTAGCAGCTGTGAACAGACCTGATACTAGGTGCTTTATTTCCAAAAACTTCCTGAAGCTTTTCGATGCATTGTTTTAGAGAGAGCTTGGAAATTTTCTCTTGTTAACTGCATTTTCATAATACCATACTGTGCTTTAACAGTACTGTATGCTCAACCGATATATGCATCAAAACAGCCGCGGCCGTTATTTTTTATAACAATACAATTATTAAAAATCATGTGTTCCTAAAAAAATCTCAACATCATGAAATTGTCATGAAGAGCTGTCACCTGTCAATATGCCATAGAAAATAGAATGTTAAGAAGATATTTTATGTTATTATGAAAAATACTGAACGTCACAAGGCTGATATACAAATAACAGACACGGTTGATTATAAAATCTCGGCTATCGCCTCGATTTTACAACATTCAACCTCATCTGTTATTTGCTACATATCAGCCTTATGACGTTAAAAACTATTTCAGTACGACGTGCTTATTATAAAACTGCATGGAAAATTACTGATAACAGGTAATGAATTGTAACAAGAACTGCCATGCTACCTCAGGATGTACTTTTGTTTTGACATGCATTTATTTTTCGTAGCTACCTTGGTTATATGTGTTTACAGAAACTTTCGGTGCATCCTCGTATATAGAATTGTGAAAATTTGTTAATGACATATCGTCTTCAAATTTGAAATTCTTCCTTTAGTCTAAAATGACATTGAAGTTGGAAATTTAATTATAAAAAATTTCAGATTTATTCACAAAATAAAGCAAGTTACATTTTTCATAACCTTTAAATTATTTTGAAAAACTCTATTTCAAAAATACTAAAATTTGACAAATACTTTATAAATTCGTGTGTGTGTTAATATGTGATTGAACATCGTTTTCGTTTACCTATTTTCGGCCCGGAAGAAACGTGATTGATTTTTGATTGGCCATTCGTGTGAATTAAGAGAAGATTAAGCGACTGTAATGAGTTTTGTTAACACCGCTTGATATATTACAAGCAGCACAGGATATTACAACTGACAGCAAGCTTGCGTCTGTAAATGATTTTACCGGTTTCAGGATATTATTCCATTGTTTACATGTACAAAAGTATGCTGGTAACTAAGTAATAATTGTATCTGTATGGTAATATTATTACCATACTGACTTGTCAACAACGGTCTACAAAATGAAAATAAAATGAAAATATAATGCTCTTCATTAATAAATACAGATAACGTTAGCCTATCGTTCTAAATACGGTCTACTTTATTCTAAAGTAATAAACATGTGGAACAAAGCACATAATTTGAATATTTGTCATATTGACATATGACAAAATAATTGTTCTGTTAACCATAGCAATCTGAATCTGAAAGTAGCATTAATGAGAGAATTCCAAAAAATGGTATTTATCAATAATGTCTTAATTTTCTGAAACCGATAAACTATTGAACAAACCACGGATGTTATTAATCATAACAAGCCTTAGAGGTCTTAAAATTTCAAACCGACATCTTCGGCAGTTATGATATACATAACATTCCTAGGTATGTTAATAGCTATTCCTATAAATTGTGTAGTTGAATTTTATGAAAGATGTCTGGGAATGACGCTGTTGATGTGTAAGCATGGTTATATAAATATTTATTCCAAAGGCCGTCAAATTTGAAACTTGTAAACTATTTCCTATTTTCGAATTGCACAACAGTTACTTCTGTGGTGCTTTCTCAACAGCTTTAGGAGTCCGTGTGTGACAATGGAATCATGCTGTTATCGAATTGGTGTGTATGTACTTCTTATGCATTTTTATACGATGTTGAAAAATTGAATGTATAAAACGAATATATTTTATGTATTAGGATGAAGGTACAAGAGTGCCTCTAAACGTCGGTTGCGTAAAAAAAAGTCGAGAAATTTCCCACATACATATTTATTTTAGTATAATTCAGAAAAGTAGTTTCAAATAAATAATGACATGAAATGATTTATGGTTTTTGTTTTATTAAAATATACATTAGTACATTTATCATTAAAATAAATAAATATAAATAGAACATTAAAAATAAATAATAACACAATATGACAATAGGAAAATTATTGCTGCATTAATCATATATGACCACTGGCACATTTTTTCCCAATTTGAAATAATGTTATTGACAGGGCCAGCATATTTACAGCTGTCGAACAAAATAAACTAAAATTTATTACCGAAATTAAATTCCATCCCTACCTAAAAAACTAACACTATCCTTTATATTCGACAGGAAAAAAACTAAAACATTACTTCCAATGATTTAGTTTGAGGGACAGGATTTCTGACCATATTTTACGAGGAAAAGTCAAAAAATAACAACACATTTTTGGTTTAACGATTAAATGGTTAACAGTTCTGTTTTATAGTGATCTAAATGTAAAACGAAAAATGTACGTTCATTACAAAAGTATCTTCTCTTTTATACCGACTTCAGGTATACCTCAAGGTTCATGTATGAGTCCTTTACTTTTTCTAATTTTTACAAATGATAAATGAATATATCATCACGACATTATCTATTGTTGGGCGGTAGAATCTGCTCTTTTGCGCAGATATTGGTAACGATGATGACATATGCTTACCGTGCGGCGTCACCTCACGGGCATTTATTGCTGGCCTGGAGAGTGCACTATAGGGGTATATTTTTGCCATTTAATTAATGCCATTGATGTTATTACATATACTAGCTATTTATCTGTTTGGTTACAAAATGGTAGGGTTTTTTCACACTAGACGTGTCAAACCACGAAATTAGTTCGATGTTCAATATCACATTTTTCTAATTATGTTTTACTTTTACATTTACAATATAACGAATTATTATATTTATCAGTCGCATAATAACTGCTGATGAGACATAGGTAAAATATACAACTCAACACTAGTAAACTAATAAACTACGTGCATCATTTTTTGCAATTTTAAATCTACATGCTGCGTACCAAATTAAAGCTAAATGCTGAAAATTTTAAACTACGTACAATGCACAAATTAACAGTAAAATTTTAAAACCACATCACAGTTTTATGCGTCAGTACATAAAAATGTAAAAATATACACTGGGCTAGTGAAATGTAAAAAATAGACTAAAACATTTTTTGGATGAAAACCCTCTGGCCAGATTTGAATTTTAAACAAGATTTCAGTTTGATATGACGGAAAATATTATTTCGAAATGTAGTTCCCAAAATAACAAAAAGTATTCCACTGTATTTCGCCCGGAAAATCGAAAACATTTGCTGAAATATATTTCATAATCATTCGTACATTTCTGTCCAAACTGCAAACATGCTGCTTTCGAGGCGTTCTCATTCATTATTGTTTATATTCACGTTTTTCACGAATAAAAATTACTGTAAATTGTTCAAATTACAGATATGAATCTGTAACATGATACACCGGTTGAAAAACGAGTACAACGGTACTCGAGGGCTTGGAAGATAATGGCGATGATCGCATAACCTCAATTTTTTTTGAGTTTAATATTTTTTTATTAATTTCACTCAAAATTCCCAACTGATTCATTTTAAACACATGTAATGACCAATGAGGTGTTGCGTTATTTATTTGGGAAATCTGTATTCTTGGAAGTTTCCAATAATTCTTCTTTTCATTAGAATTGGATGATGCAGTCATTTTAAATAGGGAGGAAATATTTGGCCTATGACACAGTCATATCATGACATAAAAATCGGGTGTGGCCAACACAATACCTCCCGCCATTTACAGCCCGAGTCACAAAAAAGATTAAGCTAATCCTTATTTTTGGATTAGTGAATTTTACTCTAATTTTGACAGTTTATTTCTTAAAATATAGTCTAATCTAATCCAAGTAACTAAGTTTTTTTAAACCTCTCAACAGGATTAAATCCCAATTACAGAGTGGGTTCACATTCACACACATCCTTGTCTTAGTGGGATTCGATCCCAGAGCCCCGAGCGCACTCATGACTCATGAGGCGTGGCTCTAACCAATGAGCCACCGGAGCTATAATAAAATGAAGATTAAATTTTAAATACCGGGATAGAATAGAATTCACTAATCCAAAAATGAGGATTGATTTAAACATTTTTGTGAATCGTTAATTTTTATTAATCTAAATACACCTACATATTTACTTATGCTGGAAAATGTATTGAATTCCTTTTCTATTGTTCTATTTACTTTTTTCTTTTTAAAACGTTACTAATATTATTTTGAAATGATTAGTTCTTTGATAGTGACATTTATCTGTCAGTTACATACAATTGAATAACTGCGTTTTGTTTTTTTAAAGCGTAGGCTCTGGGATTTAAATTATAGATAATTTTATAAATTTATCCATAAAATATATAGAAAAAGTATTAATACAAATCTATAGAAAATTTAATAATCTTTAATTTTTATTATAACATTAATCTCAAAAAAATAACATTCAAAGGTATTTTTACTTACTTACTGTATAAGTAAGGTTATATGTTTATTGTATATATTTTATGGACGAGAGATAAATAAAGAAAATTCGTTCTCCGATCAATAAGTTTCATTTCAGCTTCTTGTCTGTATAATGATATATGGTCAAATTTACGCACATTATAAACGAAGCGGAGGCAAGAATTTTGAAAAAGAGTAATTCTATGCATGTCTTGCTTAGTAAGATTGGGTACGTAAACACAGGCACAATATTCTAATATGGGCATGATAAGGGTATTAACTAATTTTAATTTTAGAGCAGATGACAGAATGTGTCTATATTGATACAGTTGTTTAAGTTTTGCCGCAATTAACTTATTCTTGGTGTGTTCATTAAATTGCAAATCTTTATCCATATATAAACCAAGAGACTTGACAGTTGAACTACAATTTATCTTTGTGCCATTTAAGTTTACAGAAGGATAAAGGGAATGTGTTCCAGTGGAAATCGTAAGAAGCTCTGATTTCTCTGCATTTATAAGTAAGCCGTTGTTTGTAATTCACGTAGTTAGATTTTGTAAATCCATATTACATTCACCAACCGCTTTCTGCCTTTCATTATACTTAAAAGGTTTTACTATGCTGGTATCATCAGCATATGAATATACCGCACAGTTTTTTAGAACCGATGGCATGTCTGCCACAAAATAAATGAAAATCCGATGATCCCTATAGTATAGGGATGGCGAACCAATGGCACGCGTGCCATTAATGGCACGCGTCACAATATTTTGGGCACGTCACTGATCACAAAATTCATTATGATGCACTACGAAAAAAGTGTGAAGTAGGTATTATATGACGAGCGAACGCGAGTGATCCCTACGCTTCGGAATGTTCGGGTGCGGTGCGCGGGTCATTTGATAAACTGAATTTGTCCCAATTCGATTGGTTGGAAATTGAAGAATTTGAAATGCAGCTGATTGATTTCCAGTCTAGTTCAATATGGATTCAAAAATTTATTGAAACAAGGAAAAAGTTAGAATTAATTGAAACAGAAAGATTGACAAGTAATATAAGTGAAAATGCTAATAACAAAATTTTGGAAACATGGAATCAGTTACCAGACACATTTAATTGTTTGAAAAACCTGGCTCATGCTATTTTAACAATATTTTCATCAACCTATGCCTGCGAGTTATTATTTTCAGAGATGAATAACATTAAAGACTCGGTTAGAAACCGTTTGACAGATGACTCCAGTTCAGCATGCATTCTGCTAAAAGTAACATCTTACAACCCTAACTTATGTTATTTGTCATCGAATCTGCAACAACAGAAGTCACACTAATTTTACTTTAATTTAAATTACGCGTATAATTGAAACATTGCAAAATGTTCCTATTTTTTTTTTTTTGTAGTAAATAAAGAGTTTTGAGTTGATAGTATTTATTATTATTATTTTCCCAATAATCACAAAGTCAAAATTATTTGATGGCACGTCTATGACCTCATTAAACATTTCTTTAGAAAAATGGCACGTTGATACGTAAAGGTTCACCATCCCTGCATAGTGGATCGGTTTTGGTTTTGAATCTATCACCCATTCTTAGCTTAAATACAACACAATACAAGCTTGTTCAAAAATACTTGTAGTCTTTATCGCGAACAAAGTCATGTTCTTGATGATCACGTAGTGAGTCCATTGGCAGACTTGAGTTAAGAGTTCATGAGGTATTCGTAATTTGATTTGCAGCCACAGGCCGCCCGGGAAAAGCCGACGAAATTCGCTGCAATTTGCGAGATCGCGTGCTCGCCGGCGGTCGTGTTAAGCGAGGGCGGATGTGCCAATGCACGGACATTTTAATTATAAAATAACAATGGGAATTTTTGTTAACCTACAGGGGATTCGTACCGTTCGGATAAACGACGAAATGAAATTACGGCAATCAGTTGATGGATTTATTTGTAATGAAGGCATGCAGTTTTTATCATTTTCTTTGGAGTCGTAATGATTTATTTATTTATTTTTAACCAAGACTAACAGGATACTAAAATCCCAATTACAGGTCGGTTTTACACAATAATAACAAAAATTGTCACAAGCAAGAATGAACACATAATACACACAGAAATAATACAAAAATCAGAGAAGTATATGTTGTTACAGATCATAAACAGTAATTACTTAATGAAGCAGTACTCAAACAATAAACATCATTTATTGCTTTACTAAAAATTGTTGAATTAAGCCTCTTTTAAGGTGCATTCACAAATGAAAATTAGGTTTATGGTTTTTGTTTAGGTTTAAGTAAGTCATTCACAAATGTAAGTTTAAATTACCTGAAAATTAGTTTTGATATGTACAGACATCTATGTAAATGTTTCAAAAACAAGTTTAAAATATTGGCAGAGCAATACTCAACAAGACACCTGTGCCCCGTGAAACGTAAAAGCTATCATTCGCTTGGCATTATTGGTTATATTTCAGCAATTAAGTTATGGCAGTCTCCATGTTCTTCTCGCATTTATGTAAGAAGCCGAATCCACCAAGTGGATACTAAATAAAGATGAGTGTATATATCTATATCATTTTAGACTCGGTCTCATTGGTGAAGTTTGTGACGTCAAACTAAATCATAAACCTAATGTTTGGACCTTGCAATGTTTAGCTTTATGATTTGGATTTAGAGACCCTAAATTCTGAAGTGTGAATGGAGTCATTACATAATATACGGCCAAAGTCTTTAAATCTAAAGTATAAACCATAAATCTAAACCTAATTTTCATTTGTGAATGCACCTTTAAACTTAGCAATGCAGTTACCAAAAATGTCAAGCGTACTAGATACAGAATTGAGAGTAGAACACATAGTTTTTATAGGAGATTTTTGCTCATAATTTGTACGTGATGTTCTGCGGTAAAATGTACGGGTGTTTCTAGAAGTTATTCTGGGTACAGATATAGAAATTGAAGCAAGAGTGACTGGATCAGATATGATGTGTATTAATTTGTATAGATAAATACAGGAATGAATTTTTCTACGAGTATCTAAAGATAGAAGATGTTGTTCGAAAAGTAAGACGTTATAATCATAATCAAAATTAGGATACCGCTTATTAAATTTGAAATATAAATATTTTACAAATTTATGTTGAATAGATTCAATTAAATCAATATATTTATTATAAATTGAATTCCAAACTTGAATACAATATTCCAATTTTGATCGTACGTAAGCGAAATACAACTTTTTGTCGTAGATATTTTAGTAGATGTTTGAGAAGAGCGCATTACGAAACCCAAGTTTTTATATGCAGATTTCACTACAGAACATATGTGCTCGTTAAAATTTAGTTTTGAATCAAATAGAACACCTAGATCTTTAAACTTATCAACTCATTAATTTACACTTACTAAAAATTAAAAATAATTTAGATGATAATGACCAGGAGTAGATATTATCAATATCTTTCTGCAATAATAAAAAATCTTCGAATGACTTAATGGACTTGAAGATTTTCATATCAACTGCATAAAGTAGTACTTTAGAGTTCTGAACTGAATTTACTATAATATTAACAATGAGTTAACAGTTTGTAAATATGAAATAAATTGTGAAAAATTGTCAGCCATCGGGATTTGAACTCGAGACACCTATCTTGCCGGGACAGTGCTCTAACCAACTAACCCCACATCTAATCATGTGACGATTAATAATATCCTCAGCAGTTATACGACGTTAAAAGTGAAAGATTGTTCAGGCATCGAGAGGAGAACAGCCAATAGCTTAGTTGGTTAGAGAACTGTCCCGGCAAGATAGGTGTCTCGGGTTTGAATCCCGATGGCTGACAAGTTTTCACAATTTATTTGAATTTACTATGTCATTAATGAAGAGTAAAAACAATAAATTCTAAACTCTCATCGAAAATATTTCAAAATTTTCTTTGACCAACAAAAAATCCAACTACGATGAATAACTGGGTCTCATTTTCGTTCCACTCATTTCTGTTCTCTTCCGCGAACTCTATCAAAACAAACTCTTCTCTGTCATTGCGTAAGGTCATCACCGGATTTAAAACCGGTCCATTATCTGCTTTAGCACCGCTACCTTGACACGACTGCAGGAATGCTGCCGGTTGCTGCAGCATCTATGATTTACAGCCGGTTTACGCCTATATTGTTTCAGTCATAATTCTTCTCGCACCTGTTTCGGATGCCGCTACACTTACGTCATAGTGCAGTTACTTGCAATAGATTTATTGAGATGGAGAATGACTGACAGCAGTTACAGTGATGTATCTATTGGCAGAGATGATTGAAGATTTAGTGATTATTAGTATAGATTTTTTTTATTGTTGATTTATAAGGATAATTAAATATTATAAAAAAGACTGATTGCTAGTCTGATATTTGTAAATGCATCAATCTTTTTTTATCTTTTGCTATAACTATATACACTTAATATACTTCATATTTATTCCCCCTAAGGTGCCAGAAGATATGGTATGACTAGCGAATGAAAGTTGACGTTTAAATTATTTTATAGATGTGGTTTCTTTTGATTTAAATACTGGACTAGGAAAGCACAGAAATACATTACTATGTTTGGCTGAAAATAGTTGGCCACCTAGGGTAACTGAATATCAAAACTGGGGTGCGTTTAAAATATTTTAAATATTTTTCGTTTATGTTGATTATAACAAAATATTTTGATCTTTAAACTATTAGTCTATACAACAAAGTTCTTTTGAAAAATCCTTCGTTTTAATTGTTTTCAGTATTAGGCTCCTATACCTTGTTGCACATATATTTTTTTTGCCCAAAAAGTTTCAATATAAAAATCAAAGTGAAGACAAAATTTTCATATAAAATAATGATGTGTGGTGCAATTTGGGAAGCAGGCGTCTCCTTCTCCTGACAGTTTATTGGACGTATTAGAGGTTATACACAAGATTGCCAGTCGAAGTTACTTGATTTCATCAATTTACATCATGTAAACGAAGATATTAGCCGAATTCTTTCGCTGCGGTGGATCAGATCCAACTGATCGTATGAATTATATCAGATCAGGTAATGCGGACACAAATTAGTTTATTCGAAAGAACAGAAGTATCTATCAAAATCAGTCAGAAAAATAAATTTAAATTTTTTATATTTACCATGGTTTAGTAGTAGACCTAAATCCTAAATTCCGAAATGCGTTATCGGACACAGCTTTAGGCTTAAAGTCTCGAGGTTTGGCTTGGCTTGAAACATCAAGTTTTTAAAATGTCAAGCTTTAAACCAAGCTCGTGAATTTTTAAAATATAATTATGTATTCGTTTTTGTTAGTAAGAACACTATCCTATTAAATATTCTCAAACTGTGCCGGAAAAATGAAAAATACATTTTCTGTTTTTTATTTTGAATATGCAAATCAGGCAATGTGTTCGACCGGGGTGGAAATATGTCAGAATTTAATGCTAATATATTTTGCGTTAGAGAATTGTGTTCGTTATTGTGTGCAAACTCGCGTAACAAGTTCTTGATAAAATGTTTTTTAACAAGTATTTTTAAGGTTTCTGGGTAAACGTAATCTTGCGTGATATTAAATATTATCATGCACAAATCTGGTTTTTAAATGAAAATATGAAATTGTATCTAATTATATCACCTGTGTTTTGCATCATGAAAGCTATATTTTAATTAATAAACTCGCTTATAAAAATTTTACCAAAAGAAGTAAAAGTAATTTGACTCGCATTTTTCAAGCTAAAAAGTGGAAGGATATTATGAA
The DNA here is from genome assembly GCA_963082715.1 of Harpalus rubripes. Taxonomy (NCBI): domain Eukaryota; kingdom Metazoa; phylum Arthropoda; class Insecta; order Coleoptera; family Carabidae; genus Harpalus; species Harpalus rubripes. The sequence goes on along the minus strand of OY720454.1, from coordinate 3,832,247 downwards.
AGGCAAGTATTTTAAACAAAGCATTACACTAATTAAATTGTAACACGAACTATTTCAGAGTGCATGGAATATTTCTCTAATTATTATTTTTTTTCTCATACAATTTCTGCATATAATAGAATTATGCAAATGGAATACTCACTCTTTCATCGCCAACATTATCTAATGTAATTCAATTGTACTAGAATTGTATTTAACAAACAAATAATACTAATTTCATATATTGTTTCTATTTGTGAGCTAGATGCAAATTTATTCAAGTTAATTTAAATACAATTCGCGATAGCAAATATTGTACATTGCTCTTTGATTATTAGAAGAATGTCATTACCCATTTCTGGGTGTGTTAGTCTACTAATTGATTATTATAATAATGACGATTTATTAGTGATGCACGCGAGGCGAGACGAGACAAGAAATTTAAAATATCGATCTCGTCTCGTTTTCGGATCTGTAATCTCGATCTCGCTCTCGTTCTCGTACATTTTTTTGGGTCTCATCTTGTTCTCGCACGAGAATCTCGCTATAAAAATTGTGATCTCTAAACTATTTCAATACGAACATCTGTTAACACATTCTGTCATCAGTAAAACTAATTAAACATTAAAAAAATATTTTTTGTAACTAAAAGTACCTACACTTTTTCATTAAATGTATGCCACTATTTAAGTAAGATCATAAAAAACCGCTACACTGGTAACCCGCCGGCAACCGATCACTCCGCTTCTCTCCCTCTTGGCTCCTATCGACGCTTACTATTACATCCTTTACTTTTCAGGAGCGACAAGAGTTTTATTAACCGTGGTTTTGCCTGGGGTGAATTAGGGGATGAAATATTGGAGAAAACTAGTTCTATTGGATGCAATACCGATTTTGTCTTTATTTTTACATTTCCTCGCTCTGGGAAAGCTACTAATAGACTCTAGATAGACTCACAAAATATAGTGAATTCATATAATTTTCACATTGACGTGTTCTATGCATGAATTAGCGTTGACTCCACTCCTTGTGCGGTGCATTTTTTATTGAATTTATGAATCAAAGCTATAAAGTTTCAAATACTTTTTATTGCGGGATTCTCGCGAGAATCTCGTGAGATTTCTCGCTTCTCGCAGTTTGTTATATCGATCTCGCCTCGAATTTTAAACTGCAATCTTGCTTTCGTTCTCGTCTCGCATAATGCAACGAGAAGACACGAGATGCGGGAGTACTCTCGCCTCGTCGTGCACCACTACGATTTATATGTACCGTTGAGGATGCGTAGATATTAATGAACTGCCAAGCCAAATATAGTATGACTAGCGAATGAAAGTTGACGCTTAGATTATTTAATAGATGTGGTTTCTTTCGAAAACATTTCCCTATTTGATTTGAAAGGAAACTGACCCTTATGTATTCCGTTACAGAAGATTATAATTGTACTAGGATGCATTTAAAATGACCTTAGCAACAGGATTCAGTAATGTATTTAAAAAAATTAATATTGCAAATTCTAGTTCGTTCGTCTCAGGTGTAAGAACCCTTGAGTCGGAATTACTGTTAGAGGAAATTAAAAATAATTCTATGAAATAGAATTGCCAAACTAAATAGTTTAAAGATCAAAATATTTTGTTATAATCAACATAAACGAAAAATGTATAAAATATTTTAAACGCATCCCTGTTTTGATATTTAGTTACCCTAGTCGGCCAACTATTTTCAGCCAGACATAGTAATGTATTTCTGTGCTTTCTTAGTCCAGTATTTAAATGGGTTCATGCAAAAATTTCATACCTGAATATTAAGGCTCAAGCTATGTTAATTATTGTATTAATAAATAGGTTCAATATACCACAGTATTGTTCATTCAAATTTTTTCCGAAAACTTTTGATAATTTGATGTAACAAAATATCGAATATTTATTTGCTTTCAATTGTAAAAGAAAAATCATTGTCATGAATGCATTTGTGAAATGGCCACTGAATATCAAAGTACAAGAAACACAATGATTTCCACCTATAAAACTATAGTTGTCTCGGCACTCAATTCTCACTCTCACAATACACAGCATATCTAGCTTTGTGAAATACATACATTTCCATTCTAAAACAGTAGTTTGAATTCAGTATCACCTTCCAACGGCTTTACATTTTTCCAAAGTACTTGTAAATTATTCGAGCATTCACACGCGGCTCGGAAACTAGTAAACCGTTCGTTGTTTAGTTTGTGTATTCTGGATACGACTGTGACCAACAGAACACATGTTTCATATTAACGGTGTATTGTGTTCTAACTAGGGTATTGTGAACATTTACATACGAACACCAGGCCCATGGGAATTGGGACAATATTCGGTAAAGTAGGCCAGAGATGGGACAAATGAGTCTAGATTTTTGGTATCTTCATCGTGGATGGAATTATATTTGCATTTATATTACCCAAAAACAAAAACTATTAACAGTATCGGATTGCCATGTACCGTCCAAGTTACAAAAAAAGATTAAGCTAATCCTTACTTTTGGATTAGCGAATTTTACTCTAATTTTGGCAGTTTATTTCTTAAAATATAGTCTAATCTAATCCAAGTAACTATCTTTCTTGATAATAAAATATAGATTAAATTTTAAATACCGAGATAGAATAGAATTCACTAATCCAATAATTAGAATTAGCTTAAACTTTTTTGCGAACCGTTAATTTTTATTAATCTAAATACATACTTACATATTTATTTATGCTGGAAACTTTTTTCATTTCCTTTCCTATTGTTCTATTTACTTTTTCTTTTTAAAACGTTACTATTATTAATTTGAATTGATTAGTTCTTTGACAGTGACATTTATCTGTCAGTTACATACATTTGAAAACTACGTAAGGAGTTTTGCTTGTTTAAAGCGTAGGCTCTGGGATTTAAATTATAGATAATTTTATAACTTTATCCATAATATATGTAGAAAAAGTATTAATGCAAATCTGTAGAAAATTTAATAATCTTTAATTTTTATAATAACGTTAATCTCGAAGAAATAACATTTAAAAGTATTTTTCGAAGAAAAACTATTTTGAGCTTTCCATAATAGAAAAAGTTCGAAATACAAGGTTTCAAAATTTTCTGAATAATAGTGTTTGAGTTACAGTGGAGGATCCACACATACACACAGACATCATCGTGAAAATGTTAAAATTGGAATCTAGGGACTTTAAAACGTACTCATTTACCAAAATCTCGATATGCGATTTTTAGCACGATCCCTATACCTCCCTTACCAAAGGTACCGGGAAGTAAAAATCGTCACACACACATACATATATACATACAGACATCATCGTAAAAATAGTAAAATCTTATTCAAGAGTCTCTAAAACATGCTTATTCATTAAAAACTCACCACCGAATTTTTTGACCAAAGACAATACCTTCCTTACCTTAAAGGTGACGGAAGGTAAAAACAGTGTAAGCTAACACCCAAAAGATTTCGTCAATAGCTCATTTGAGTGCTATAACAGATTAGTACAATTAATTTTTTTAAAGGTTAGTTATTTGATAAAATTTTGAATTTAAAAGTAAGAAATAGAAATTATCGTATATAGTTGGTGTTATAAAAATAAGGTAAGAATTTGAATTACATTAAAATATATTTAAAAATAGCATAAAACGCGCAAAATAGGCCGGCCACATTTTTCTTTTCATCGCATCTTTTGGCATATTTATAAATTCAATAGTAGGTTTGTTCTTAGCGCATTTTTTGCAAGAACACAATACGATACTGTAAATTACTCATTTTATATTGATTTTTGTATTATTTAACAAGAACCAAACTCAAAAATTTGACACTTGTTTGACAACTTTGACAATATATTTATCATAACCCTTGTAAAAAAACACAAAGAATTGACACTATAAGGGAGCAATTGGAGCCGATGAAGACGTATGTGTTGTGACGTCACATTCTGTTTCAGATCACGTGAGTTTTTCAAAATATCCAAATTTCAAAAATTAATTGTAAAATATCTAATGGATATTTGGTGATATTTTCAAATTTGAGGCTATTTAAATAATGATATCTTTTTAAATTTAATACTTAGAAGGCATATAAAAATTCTTGCAACAGCCCTATGACATTCGTTCTTTAATATACTATTATGAAATAAAACATATTCGTTTCATTTCTAATAAAAAATAGTAGTACTTGTACAAAGATATTTGTCTGTTTTTCCAAGACCTATTCGGTACAAATAATACTGTTTTAATTCATAGACAAATGCTTAATTGACGCTTTTCATAAATCCAAAAACAAAACAAAAACTTTTTAAAACAGTGTGTATAAATTCCATCTATTCACTGACCAGTTCAATCCCGCATTGCTCTTGCTTGTTCTCTCTCACACGCCCACATCATTGCATTCTGCGTGCATGCCCTCACATATGCTACATACGCTATCGCAGCGAAATTTTGAATGCCGCTCTTCATTCGTGTAAAATAAGGTCATTTGTTATACGTTCCGCTGTGCGCAAATAAAATAAGTCCATGTCAGTTTGGTATTCCGAACAGGCATGCCGTTTTAAATAGCAGAAAATCGGAACATTTATAAAAGTTGATTGCGTTTTTCAGGATTCATTAAGCTGGAAATTTCAGCTGTGGAATGATTTTCACGCCGTTAGGTGAACGGAGATCGCAGCTGTTAAGTAGAGATGAAAATGACAGTGAACTTGTGTTAATAATACAGACACAGTCGTCAATATTGCGTAAATGTTATTGCCGAAATTGCCAGCAATATATTTTACTTCGTTTTCTCTTTTGAAATTTTGTCCTAATGCCTTCAAATCCCTAATGTTACCAAATCTATAACAATAACTGAGCCAATAAGCTTATCTATAGAAGCATTAGATGTAATATTGAATAAATATTGTGTACGTCAATCATGACATTGGTTTTACATCAAAACATGTGTGTAATATAATATACATTTATTTCCAAGTTCCAAGAAAGTCATTGTTGATACAGGGTCCGGCACAAAGGACGGATGGTTTTAAAAAAATCATAAAATCGGTAATTTTTACTCAAAAACAAATTTATTTACGGATTCGGGTTCGCAATGAAATAGCATTTGTGACAATTAAGTGTGGAAAATCACATGAGTCATGTGGTGACCGTTGTTGACGATGCATTGCTGGAGGCGTTCTTAGAAGTTAGCGTAGACTCTCTCCAACATCGCTTCCTCAACTTGGGCGACTTCCACGCGAATTGCCTCCTTCAACTCGTCCAGAGTTCGGGGCTTGTGGTCGTATACACGAGCCTTGAGGTGTCCCTATAGGAAAAAATCGCAGATGGATAAATCTGGGGACCGAGGAGGCCAATGAACATCACCAAATCTGAAAATAAGGCGACCAGGGAAGAGAGGGCAAATAACGTTCATCGTTGCTCCTGGTGGTCTTTTGTCAGTACACCACGTGCGCGAAGTGCTTCAACCCAACGAAGGATGGTGTTTCGAAAAGGAACAGCTCAATTCCGATGAATGTTGAAGTGGCGACGAAACTCACGCTGTACAGCCGTAATAGAGTCATTATTTCGGACAAAACTGTCGTACGCGAAAACGCGGTGCTCAGCCGTCCAAGGCTCCAAAATGTCAACTGGTAAAAAAATGCTAGGAACTCACAAGTCGAACGGCATACTCCTCACCTCTCTCGTACTAATAGGGAGTGAGTACTAGCCATTTCAAAAACGTCTTTCCTTTGTGCCGGACCCTGTATAAAAAGTACGAAATCAAATTGGGTGTTAATGAATACTTGTTACAAATTTATAGAGTATGTAGTGGATGCAATATAAACTAACTTGTACTAATAAACTCATATCCATCAATACTATGTTAGACAAATCGCGATCAGTATGTCTCACTGAATAACTGACTAAGTATTCAGGATAAAAATTAAATACTACATAACGTATGGACCTAGTTTTGAGAAAAATTTTAGATACTGATAACTTTTTTAAAACTCTTTTACTTTTTAAACTAATTATTACAACAATTAACAATAAGTATAAAGTATCATTTACAACAAAAAAAAAATCTGATGTGGCCAGCACATTACCTTCCGTCAGTTCTATGTATTTTGTATAAATGTCATACAGAAAGTTCCTTGAAAAAGATTATATTTCTTGTACATTACCTTAAGGCAGTTGTATGTATTTTAAACAAATTCCAAACAGAAAGTTTCTAACAAAACATCCCTTATTTCCAGTAAAATTATAACATAAACATACTGTCAACTGCACTTGACACTGACACCTTTCAATCAGAATTTTCTATTTTCTTAATGTAGCAGCTGTTTCCAGAGTTATAGCAAAGCTGACTAATATATATGATATTTAATGTCTTTATAATTTTTTAACTCTATGTCCATTTGATATTAAGTATAAAATACATTCAAATTGTATAGAGAATAAATAATTCTTCAATATTTATAATAACATTAAATGTGAAAAAATGATATTTAACATCGTTTTTTCAAGAAAAACTGTTAAAATCTTCAAATGAGGGTACTTCCGGTTGACCAATTATAACCAAAATCTAATCAGCTCTTCACATGGCTGTAACGAAGAGGAATACGAAGGAATTATAATTTTTGGAATTGTAGTATTAGAGTTATCGCATTAGAAAATTTTGTCACACACAGACACACACACACACACACACACACACACACACACACACACACACACACACACATACATACACACACACACACATACAGACATCATCGTAAAAATAGTAAAATCGTATTGTAGGGACCCTAAAACGTGCTTATTCATCAAAAACTCACCACCGAATTTTTTGACCAAAGACAATACCTTCCTTACCTAAAGGTGACGGAAGGTAATTAAGGTAGCGGTAGAATTAGTGGCAGTGGTAGTAGCCTGGGTAAAAGATTGAATGCGTTTTAGCAAACGTATTCGTTCATATCCAAAAATTAACAAAATTAGTAGTAGCGCAGTGACAACGGCAGCGGTAGGAGTTTGCAATCTCCAAACTTCTACGTTGCCACTACGCTACCGCTTAATTTTTTTGACAGTTTTGACGTTTATTGACATCTGATTTGGTGTGCCTCAGATGTTGCGCTATATAAATAAACAGACTTATTAATAAACTTTGTACAATTAAAAGTGAACACATAACTTACCATTTTCGCTTATTTCAAAGGCAATTTGTGTCCACGCATTTACTTTTTTTGAAATAATTTTAAATTCCCTTAATCTCTTCGCTTATCTCACACAATGGAGTGCTTGTGGATAAGTGTAATTAATAAGTCATCATCTATGTCAGTTGCTTTTTGCGCAAAAATAAAATAACACCTGCAACTGTGAACCTTGCACCCTAATAAGATATAATAAAAAATTCCTACAAACTATAATTTCAATAATTTTTCGTTGTGAACGGAAATAATTTTTACTATAAATTTCTTACGCTACCGATCCCACTAATTCTTACACTACCGCTATTTTTTTTATTCTGAATTGACCTTAACAATTAATATTTAACATTAAAATTATTGATAATGGACCATTATCTTCAATGGCCCTTAATTTTCTTCTGACTTGCCCCATCATCCTCTGGACAATACCTGGATCGATTTCTCGAATTTTTTGGTAAATGCGACGTCGTAATTGTTATTTATTTGCAGCTTCCCATCCCTTGTCGTACACTTTTCTGGTCAATATTGACCAAAATTCTTCTATTGGTCGAGTTTGAAGTACATTGGAAGGATTGTCCAATTTTGGAACAAAGTCTACGTTGTTTTCGTTATACCAGTTATTCTGGCGTAATGGCATGAAGCTAGGTCAGGCCAAAACATTATTACATCATTGGCGTGATGTGTATTTAAAAATTGAAGCAATTTAGAGAGGCATCTTTGAATATATAGTTGTGCAGTTAAGGCTTCTCCTCGAACACGACCAATGTACGGCTTTTATCCTCAAATTTAGATTTACCTTTGAACTTGACATTGTCTGGTGTGTTTTCCATGTCATTAGTATAAAAACCATCGTTTCCTTTCATCTCTGAATGGGACAGAGTAAAATATTTCTCGTCATCCATTACAATAAGTGTATTGAGAAAATGAGTGCGCCTTAACGCACGACAACATCTAGGGATTCTTTCTAATTGGGTCACGGTATATTTTGGTGCCTTTCTTCTTTTTCAAAACACCATGTCATTTCGAGAAAATGTCGAATCTTCTGGCTACAGTTCGTTATGACACTCCAACTTTGTCTTTAACGGCTGTAATTAATCTTTGCTCTCTCATGTGGCTCAAAATTTTTCGTCGGCCACTTTTGGGCAAATTAACACAGGGTATACCTTCTTCACAATCTTTTATTGTCTGATAAATTATTGCCACAGAGATATTGTGCTCGCGATAAACTGCAACAATATCACACTTAGGCATTCGCCCAACAAGATTGTAAATTCCTTTACGAATATCTAGCTGCTATGACATTTTGCTGCATCAAATCGAAAAAAAACTTTAGGACCATACGTTACGTAGTACCTAATACAAGAATCGCGATTTAAAAAAAGCACAAAATTAATTACACTTTACATAAGTATTTTTAGTACCACTGTTTTAATTAGTAATTTTCGTATTAGTATTTCATCTAATACGTATTTTCCAGAGGTATTAAAACACCTTATGGTTTTTATCCGATGAGCTGTGTAACCTTATTGAAAAATGCTATAAAATTCACTTTTTGAAATGAATTTTCAATATTAACAGGTCGTTTTTTATACATATTTGAGAAGATTAATAAATGTAACTGTCATATCATTAATATCTGCAGTTCTTCATCGGATAGCAGTCATATCATATGTAATTAACCAATATAAATTTATTAATGTCATGTACAGTATCATCTGCAAACGCATTTATAAGTACCGTTAGTTCATATGATAAAAATATCTGCCTAGCAATAAATCAGATTTGATTAAAATACACTAGCAATGCAACTGCATCTTCTACATAAAATATTTAAACGGGATTGTGAGCAACAGCTGCAATACATAACTGTTACAATTTTACAGGACATTCAGTTATTAATCTTAAGATATAATCTCTGTTTTCGCGGATTTCATATCACCGTTAATATTTTGATATCATTATTTATTATTGTTATAAATACAGAAAATTGCATATCTATCGAGCGAATTAAAGTCGACGTTCAAATTATTTTATAGGTTTGGTTTCTTTTCATAACTTTGTCCTATGATTTGAATTTGGAAGGAAACTGACCTTTAAGTATTCCATTAGAGAAGAGTAAAATAATTGTACAAAATATTCAGGTATGAGACTAGGATATCCCAGAAATACACTGGCATGTCTTGTCCAAAATAGATGGATAATACCGAAGTCACCCATCTATTTTAATCCAGTATTTGAATGGGTACGTGCAAAAATTCTCATACCTCGTACAATTCTAATCTCTCTAACGGAATACATAAAGGTCATTTTCCTTTCAAATTAAAATCATATCACAAACTTAAAAAATCTGATGTGGCCAGCACCTTCCGTCAGTTATATGAGGTATTTCCGAAAATTCTGCCGCTGAACTTTTACCGGTAAACAGCTTTTTATCAGGTTATAGCTACCGGAGTCGATATTTTAAGAACGCAAGTGGTAAACATGATAGATCCATAACGTATGAAAAAATTTGAAAATTTAGAACAGGTTAGAAATTTGACGTAGTTTACGAAATGAGCAGAGTCCTATTTTGAACACATTTTCACTTTTAACGCGCGCGCTTCGCTCTGCATCACTACCTTTTTTTGAGATTGGATTCTTCATGAATCCGGTAGATGGATCTGGTAGATACTGAACAATTTTCGAACATTGGAACTTTTTACCACTCGTGTTTTCGAACACAATAGGTAGATGCGGTATCTACCGGTAGAATTTTCGTAAATGCGTATGTATTTTCTATAAAATCCATACAGAAAGTTCCTTGCAAAAATTCTTAATTTCTTGTATGTACTTACCTTTCGATAGTTGTATCTATTTTATATAAATTCCATACAGAAAGTTTCGAGCAAAAAGATCCTATATTTCGAGTAAAATTATTAACACAAATTTACTACGAATATGTCAATTGCACTTGACACTGACATCTTTCAATCAGAATTTTCTTAATATAGTAGCTGTTTCTAGCATAGCTGGCTAATTTATGAAATTTAATTTCTTTATAATTTTATAACTCTATATCCATTTAATATGAAGTATAAAATTCAGTCAAATCGTATAGAGAATACAATGTTCTTTAATATTTATAATAACATTAAATGTGAAAAAATTATATTTACCATCGTTTTTTCAAGAAAAACTGTTAAAATCTTCAAATATGGGTACTTCCGGTTGACCAATTTAACCAAAATCTAATGGATGCAACGAAGAGGAATGCGAATGAATTATAATTTTTGGAATTGTAGTATTAGAGTTATCGTAGACGAAAATTTTGTCACACACACACACACACACACACACACACACACACACACACACACATATCCACACACACATACAGACATCATCGTAAAAATAGTAAATTCGTATTCTAGGGACCCTAAAACGTGCTTATTGTTTAAAAACTCATCATCGAATTTTTTGACCAAAGACAATACCTTTCTTATCTAAAGGTGACGGAAGGTAAGAAACCATATCTATTAAATAATTTAAATGTCAGCTTTCATTCGCTAGTTATATTATAACAATTTTATCTTAAACTTTTTTTACTTCTTTATATTACTGTTTGATGGTAATCTAAGGCAGTCCCGTAAAACAATAAAAACCATATGGGCAATAAAACGGCTTTGACTCCATGAGTAACACATGTCACTGGCGATTTATGGTTATTGGCCGAAAATTTGTCATACTTTGCCGATAAAAGTACAGCGGACTAACGATAAAGGGGCACATTTTTTGGACCTGTCTGCTGGGCATGATATAGGTGGGAAACAAACTGTCACGGAGCCAGATAAGGATTAATAATACCACGAAGAACTTATAGAAAAAACGAAAGAACAAAAAGTGGAGAACAAGGATTTCTATCCATTTGGAAAATTATTTGTAAAATGAGAGAATATTCGTGATCTAAGTTTTTAACTACCTACTAGTTAGCGGAATAAACACTTCTATTATATATAATATGTTTATTTTCTCGAAGCTATATCGTTAACAATAAGGAATCTAAAAAGTTCTTTCTCTAATTATCCCAAATTTTAATAAATGGATTAATGTTGTTTCTGTAAAGAGCTCCTCAATTTAATATCGCTCATAACTCATCTAAATTTGAGATTGACTTAAAATTACCTAAGGAACACACCCTTAAGCTATGGCAATCGAGTCGCGGGACAGCCTGTATAAATTTGGCTTGGTTATAGACATATGCCACGTAGGAATATTTTTCTTTTAGAAGTCATTTGACGCGGCTTTGAGAGTAATATAAAATGCCCAATATGAGGAATCTGTTCCTTGTACATCTCACCGCTTCAATTGTTATACAGTACTGTCTGAAAATATGGATATTTTAATCAAAATGTAATGTTAACCTCCTTTGGCTTTGATAACTGTTTAAGAATCTGTAGGCATTAAGGTGCATTCACAAATGAAAAATAGGTTTAGATTTATGGTTTATACTTTAGATTTAAAGACTTTGGCCGCATATTATGTAATGACTCCATTCACACTTCAGAATTTAGGGTCTCTAAAGGTGCATTCACAAATGAAAATTAGGTTTATGGTTTTTGTTTAGGTTTAAGTAAGACATTCATAAATGTAAGTTTAAATTAACTGTAATTTAGTTTTGATATGTACAGACATCTATGTAAATGCTTCAAAAACAAGATTAAAATATCTATAGAACAGTACTTAACAGATAGCCGTGCGCCGTGAAACTGTCATTTGCTTGGCATTATTGGTTAAATTTCAGCAATTTAATTTTGACAGTCTCCTTGTTCTTCTCGCATTTGTTTAGAAAGCCGAATCAACTAAGTGAATACTAAATAAAGATGGATGTATATATCTAAATCGTTTCAGACTCGTTCTCATTGGTGAAGTTTGTGACGTCAAACTAAATCATAAACCTAAAGTTTGGACCTTGCAATGTTTAGCTTTATGATTTAGATTTAGAGACCCTAAATTCTGAAGTGTGAATGAAGTCATTACATAATATACGGTACCTTTAAGGTACATTCACAAATGAAAATTAGGTTTAGATTTATGGTTTATACTTTAGATTTAAAGACTTTGGGCGCATATTATGTAATAACTCCATTCACGCTTCAGAAATTAGGGTCTCTAAATCCAAATGATAAAGCTAAACATTCCAAGGTCCAAACTTTAGGTTCATGATTTAGTTTGACGTCTTATACTTCACCAATGAGAACGAGTCTGAAATAATATAGATATATACACCCATCTTTATTTAGTATCCACTTGGTGGATTTGGCTTTTTACACAAATGCGAACATGGAGACTGTCATAACTTAATTGCTAAAATATAACCAATAATGCCAAGCGAATGATAGTTTCACGGCGCAGGGTGTACTGCTCTACCAATATTGTTTTAATCTTGTTTTTGAAGCATTTACATAGATGTCTGTACATATTTAAACTAATTTTCACGTAATTTAAACTTACATTTATGAATCACTTACGTAAATCTAAACAAAAACCATAAACCTAATTTTCATTTGTAAATGCACCTTAAGAATCGACATATTACTAGAATATTATACCTTGATTTTAATATGGCTTGCTCGTAAGTTATTCGTAAAAGATAAGTAAAGAGTTGTTTTGCAATGTTGTGATATGTTGTGTGTTTATCTATCACATGCTTCCCATATTTCACGCGTAGGAGAAAGGTGGAAAATCGCTTCTGATTTCTATTTCAGTCAGATTTCCAGAGCGTAACAAACTCCATTACATCACTGTGGCAACAGAACGCGTCGGTGACATTAATTCTTCCTCATTTCTGCATTAACACGTTCCCCTTTCCTGTTGGCTTACATTCACACCTCATGCGAATAGTTAGACTCATATACACATGACACATGACAAGCTGCGAGTTGCGGTCCCCATGTTCACTCTACTGGAGACATGGAGATAGTGTTGCTGATGTCACGAAAATCAGGAGGAATACAAGGTTTCCACATATTGCGGAGGACGGACTTAGAACCTTTACGAAACAGAGGCTGCTCCAATCGTATTGTATATACACATATTACAAGGCTAATAATAACAAATATGTAACATAAGTTTTCGGAAAATTTTGAATGAACGATACTATGTTTTATGGAAAGTATATTGAATCTGCTTATTACTGCAACATTTAACATAGCTTAGCTTAAGCTTTAATACTTATATTTAATATAGAACTAGTTGCCCGTTTTCTTCTATACGAGGAAGTTTAGTTCTGACATGACCCATGAGTCTTTGACGAGTTTTAATAGTTATTTATACTATTATACTACAAGAGATGTTTGTACCATTTACTAATCGAGGACGATTTTGCGCCCGAGTGATAGCGAGGGCTAGCAATAAGTTCGAGAGAACACAAACATGCTATGTCAATTGCACTTGACACTCACATTTTTCAATCAGAAGTTTTTTTAATATAATAGATGTTTCCATAGCACGGCTGCTTTATGAAATTTAATTTCTGTATACTTTTTTACCTTTACATCCATGGAATATGAAGTATAAAACGTGATCAAATCGTATAGACTCTATACTATAGAGAATAAAATATTCTTTAACATTTATAATAACATTAAATGTGAAAAAATGATCTTAAACATCGTTTTTTTTCAAGAAACACTGTTAAAATCTTTAAATTAGGGTACTTCCGGTCGACCAATTATAACCAAAATGTAAAGAAAAGGAATACGCAAAAATTATAATTTTTGGAAAGGTGATATTGGAGTTATGCGATCCGAAAAAATACATACATACATACATACATACATCATCGTAAAAATAGTAAAATCGTATTCTAGGGACCATAAAACGTGCTTATTCATTAAAATCTCATCATCGAATTTTTTGACCGAAGACAATACCTTCCTTACCTAAAGGTGACGGAAGGTAAAAAAGAATCTAAGTACTCCATTATAAATTTAAGAAGAAAAACGCTGTCATCTGTCACATTTGTCACGTCAGCGGTAACTTTTGAATGGAAATATTTATAAAATGAGGACAATTTGGTAGAAACGAAATTCAAAATTATAAATTATAAGAATGAATAAATATTTGACACAAGTAATATCTAATATCTAACTGCTGGTATTTCACAAAGAGGGAGGCAAGTTCAGCTGTAGGGAAGTGAGGACAATCCTTACTTCCCGTCGCTAATAGAAACCGATATCTTGACAGTAAAATACACATACATCCCTACAAACAATGTCCTAATAGCCTACTTACGATATTGGGAGTGGGAAAAATTTATTTTGTTTTCCTTTTGAAAAATCCTTCTTCTTAAATGTTATCATTTTGGGGTTCCTACAGATTGTTGTATATTTTTCTTGTAAGTAACGTCCAAAACGTTTCAATATAGAATTTAAATTGAAAACAAAGTTTTCAGATAAAATAATGTTGTATGTGTTAGAGGTTTACACACAAAATTTACACACAAAATTGTCAGCCGAAGTTACTTGATTTCATCAATTTACATCATTTAAACGAAGATATTAAGTTTTACAACAACGCAGTGCTTGGAGATAAAAACAATACCATTTACCGAAAGAAGGAATTGGCACATACAATACGATATGTGCTAGATGGAGTATCGTTTAAAATTATGAATATCAGAACTCCATGGATTTTCCGATTTACAAGACATAATAAAACGTCAACATTAACTGTTCCTTAATTGAATCATTTATCATACTTTCTATTATTGACTAATTTACCACGTAGTCTAAAATAATTCGGAGGTCAGACAGAACGTAGAACTTATTGATCAAATTTATTTTGAGAAAAAAGACGAAGTTTCTTAGAATGTACACGCCATTTTGCTAAAACGAAAAGGTATGACGCACGTAGACATTTTTGTTTTATTTCGTCTTTTCACCAATGCTTGGTACGAAGTTATATCTTAAACTTAGCCTCGAAGGAACATTATTTGGTAATTTAAGATGGAATAAACGAAGTCTAAAAACAACGTTTTTATTTCTTTTTAACGCCTTAGTTTTTTGCCCTGGTGAAGCTGTAAGTGGCAGTGAAACGTTGGACTGCATCCTGCTTAAATATTCAACTCATTATTTGGTAAATTTGTTTTATCTACCATATCATTAAAGACTATTATTATTTGCTTAGAATTAAATTTTATTGATTTAGACATTACGCCTGGTAAGCGCCCGCACGGTGCAAATATTTCATCATTACCGATATCTGTGTTCAAAGCAGATTGGCACACCCAGCAATGGGTAATAAGCCGTGATGATATATTTATTTATTTATATAATGCGAAGATCCGCATCCACCTTCGTTTTCTGACCTCCTAGCCATTCTCTTCGCCTACGTACATTCTTCAATGCTTCTTCAATTACATCTTCTTTACATATTTTATCCATACATTACAAACAACCATATTGAATTGTATTCATTGGGTGGTACATGAATCATTCCTAGAAAAATATACGCCATTGTTAGAGAATTCTTTGTTTTCGATTGAATAGATATCAGATTCACTGAATTGCTGAATAATAAATGGATTCCATACATAATGAAAGCGAGGATCTTTTATTATTGTTATTATTATAATGCTTATATGGATTACGAAATTATAATCATTTGAAAGTGTTAAAATTGGTATAATCCTAGTAGGCGATTCGTTTGGAAATTTCTCTGTTTACGTTTCATTACAATCAGAATATGCATCCTTACAGTATCGTTCAAAAATATAAAGTGATTGTGTGCATGTGGTTTGGATGACCCGAGTTCGAATCCAACTAAAGTATAGTCTATAACACGTAATTTAATGGCCCATATTCCACAGGAGTAAAAGTTTGTGGTCCGAGCCGAATGCGAGTGTGGATTGCCATTTCGAACTTACTTTCTCCAACCAGATTTTAAAAATTGTACAAAAAATGTTGCTTGTTTGAGAATAATTATTTTATTTTATTAATATTCTATGTATGTAATATATTATTATTCAGCTAAACTTATTAGTCTCAATATCTCCAAAAACCTGTAACCGAAAACTCCAAAACTATTCAAAACGTCAAACGCAAATTCAAATAAATAAATAAATATAAACCAAAGCAAGTGTAGCAACCGAACCAAGATATTTGATATACCACGCTAATATACAGATAAACAGATTCTGATTTGTTGAAAGCCGTGTCGAATTATTCTAAAAGGCGTGTGATATTATTCCACATGGTTTGTTGGAATGATATTGATTCCAACTCCAACATAATTTTTAGTTGTCGAATGTGTAGTTTCTCGATAGTGTTGGAAAAAATTAGTTTCAAATAACATCATTTGGTGTTCTCTCTATGATAACTGAAAGCCTGTTAGTTGGTACCTGGTAAACACCAGAGATTTGCAATGAGGTATTGCGAAAATAATTAACAAATCTTTTTTCTTCTGAAATTCGAATAAGTACGTTCTACAGTGTTATTAAATATGATTTTCTGTTCAAATTTCTGTATATATTAAGCACAGTAGCAGTTTACAAATATACTTTTTGAATTGGCGCCAAATTACACTGTCTGTGGTGTCAGAAATACATTAGCCAATAACAAAACTGGAAAGATAATGAAAAAAAAAACAAATGTATCATACATCAACGTCAATGATTGCTTTAATGACAACTGTGTGACATAAGGTCTGACTTATAGTGCAGCGCGATTTTTGGTTCTATAGCGTAGTTCTTAGTTATTTATTATTATTATTATATTATAGCCTTATAGTTCATAGTTTAATGCCCAGTATTATAAAAGATGGATAAGTAAAGCACTAGCAAAGTAAAATTTACTCATGAAGTAAAATAGTTTATTTCAGAGATTTTCGTCAAAACAATAATAAAAATACTAGCTAAGTAAATCTTGAGAATAAATTACTCCACCGATGTTCGAGGAAGTAAATTTTATTCCGTAAAATAAATTTGACACATGTCAACATTAATTTAATTAAATTCATTATAAATTTCATCCCATGTATTATTTTTACATTTATCTCCAACATGTTTGCTTTGTATATTTCTGAGTAATTTTTCTCCGTTCTCTCTTTGTCCATTTTAGTTGACACCTGACACTTTATGACACACACACTTTATTTTCTATTGTGACTTTTGGATTTATTTCGTGTCAGGAACATACAGAATACAATATTATTAAAACATATTCCAGCGACACATTGTTTGGAATAAATCCTCTTCAGTTGGAGATTGACATTACCGTCAGTAGTGGTCTTAAGAAATACCGGCTAGTAATGTTTTATCCTGGATTTATCAATCTCTCTTATGCTCCAGTATTGCAAAAATTAGCCGGTATAAAAAACCGTAGCCTAAGTGTATCATTTTCCAGCTAAAAAATAAATGTATTCAATAGTTCTTATTTAATTATAAAAATAATTATATTTACACCAAAATGATCTATACAACAAAGAAGTTTTGATTTTATGTTTTTATCTTTTCTTTCAACAACCATTTCTTTCTTCGTTCTTCGTTTTGAGGCACTACTAGAAATATGTTTCCCTACTATCAGTTCTATTTGGGCACACTGCACAAAACACTTTTTTACAACCATGTTTGTTTTCCAAATACAAAAATCAGTAGTATTTGACAGCTGTCATGACTGTCACTCGTTTAAATTCCGTCGGTGGCAAATGTAAGCCACACCCTCATTGGTTAGGTCCTTTCGAACGGCATCAGGCGAAAGGGGAAGCGGAAATTCAAACATTGTAATTTGAAAGACAATTTTCTCATAAATAAAGAATAATATGAAAAAAATAAAAAATAGGGGCTAAATATTTTTTCTTATTCTTTTGATTAAAGCAAAGAAAAAAACCGTGCAACACCTCATTTTGACATTTTGACATGATGCTAGACATTTTAAAAATCTTGTAAATTCAAGCCAAGTTTAACATTTTAAAAAGCTTGATATTTCAAGCCAGAACCAAAGCAAGCTTAAAATATTGAAAAGCTTGATTTTCTCGCCAAACCATGAGATACATAGACACTACCGAAATCTGAGAGTAGAAAAGAGTACCACATTCAAAAATGGATTCCATTTATTATTGGTCGGAATCGAACCCGTGTCATCTGAATCAGAACCAGTCACCAAAATAATATTTTTCACGAAGGGTATTACAGATATTACTGGAAAAAAAACAGTTATTGTGTAAGGAACCCTATGGGGTATATATTAGGGGTTGTACATTTTCTTCTGTCCTGATCTCAATGACGTCACCCAAATAAGATCTCTCGTCTAGTCCCCGTCTGACAACAGCAGGAAGTATGAGTCCTGCTGACGTCACCGCATGCTGCGGCTATTGGTTCGCCGTTTAGTGGGAAAACGACACTAGCGACGTGCAGTTTTCGATACTCGTTCGTGTGCGATCGTTATCCTTCGGCCGCTCTCGTGACGCACACTCAGCTGAGCCGGGTCGAACTTCGAACAAGACCAAATTCACAAGCATCGTTCTCGGATCATGTGTTGGTGTATGTCTTCGTTTGCTCCGTTTAGCAGGAACTGTCAGTTTCAGCAGGAGTGGTAACTCTTAGATATCTATTAGTGTTGTATGTACATTGGATTGTAAAGTGTTAGTAGTGTATAGTGTGTGATATTGCCAGAGGCTGAATTCTTGCGACCATGGTACACCACCGGGGTAACAGTAAGTGTTTGTTTATTTCTCCCTTAATTTCGTGATGAACTGTCACTGACATTGTCATGTATATCACTCAATTGTCATATCTCTTGTTTCTCCTGATTCTCTTGTTTCTCGTGTATCTCGTGTTTCACTTGTTTTTCATGTGAATGACAGTGACAGTTGATGGTGCTACAACTATTTAGCGATGATGACTAAATTAAACGAATGATTGTTGAGAAGATTGGTTTTATCATTGATCTGTCACTCATACGATTTTTGACGGACGCTTTTTGAGATGTTCATGACACTAGTTGATGTGATGACTGTTGACAACTGAATGCCGACTATCTATGATGATTTGTGAGGGGAGTTAACCGAGTGGAATTTATTAAACGGTTATCATTTAGACCACTCCAGGGAGTTTTAGCATTTAAGTTATTGATCTGGCTATTAGATTTTGTGCGCAATATTTTGTAATTTCTATATAGGGCATTGTTTTGCATAACATTAATCTACATAAAATCTAGAATATTGGACCCTAATGCAATATAGGTACATTTAGGCTCGGTATTTTCATCCAGAGATGAAAATTCCAGGGTTTGGACTTACAAACATTGAAGTTTAATTTTGAAAACATTCTGAATAGATACAGCTTTATTATTAAAAATCTGGGGTGGCCAACACAATACCGCCCGAATCACAATAAAGATTACGCTAATCTTAATTTTTGCGACCCCATGGGGTCTCGTAGCCGCGTGCCTGAGTAGCCAGGTAGCGAATCCGGGAACCAAGTTCAATCCCGACCAACGCCAAATATTTCCAATTTGAAATGACACAAAATTGACTCTTGTGGTGCACTCTCCACGCCAGCAATGAGTGCCCGTGAGGTGACGCCTGGTAAGCGCTCGCACGGTGCAAATATTTCATCAATACCGATATCTGTGTACAAAACAGATTGGCATACTCAGCAATGGGTAATAAGCCGTGATGACATATTTATTTACTTATATTTTGATTAGCGAATTTTACTCTAATTTTGGCAGTTTATTTCTTAAAATATAGTCGAATCTAATCCAAGTAACTACCTTTTTTATAATAAAATGATTGAATGAATTTACATTTTTCTTTTTAAAACGTTACTATTATTAATTTGAAATGATTAGTTCTTTGACAGTGACATTATTTATCTGTCAGTTACATACATTTGAATAACTGCCAAGGAGTTTTGTTTGTTTAATGCATAGGCTCCGGGATTTAAATTATAGATAATTTTATAAATTTATCCATATAATATGTAGAAAAAGTATTAATACAAATCTGTAGAAAATTTAATAATATTTAATTTTTATAATAACATTAATGTCGAAAAAATAATATTTAAAGGTATTTTTCGAAGAAAAACACCAAAATCTAATGGGCTCTTTCCATTACAGAAAAAGTTCGAAATACAAGGTTTCAAAATTTTCTGTATTATAGTATTTGAGTTAGAGTGGAGGATCCACACATACACACAGACATCATCGTGAAAATGTTAAAATTGGATTTTAGGGACCTTAAAATGTGGTCATTTACCACAATCTCGATATGCGATTTTTAGCACGATTCCTATACCTCCCTTACCAAGGGTAGCGGGAGGTAAAAAAGTATAAATGACTTCGCCATTCGAGATAGCTTAAAAAAGTATACTAAAAAGGAAAATCAAAATCAATTTTATTTCATACTTGGAAGTTATTTGTAAAAGTAAAAACCGCAAAATATACATTTGCGCTTATATTTAGTGACCTATTTACTTCTTTGGGATAAGAATACATTATTAAAATGGCCCCATATTGACGCGTTTTTGTCTAATTAACCGACTTCGTATCTCCTAAAGTCCTAGAGATACGCATCTTAAATACCGAACCCGGTAAAACAGAACTGGAAGCAGTCACTTATAAATATATCATCTCGGCATATTACCCATTGCTGGGTGTGCCAATCTGCTTTGTAGACAGATTTCGGTAAAGTTGAAGATCTCTCAGGCACTCATTGCTGCCGTGAAGAGTACACCACTGGGATCACTTTTGTGCCAATGTAAATTCGAAGTAATTTTGAGGTCGGTTGGATTCGAACCTGGGTCCCCAGATTCGTGAGCAGACATTCGTAACATAACGCGCTTAATTGTTGTGCTATATACTTTATGATAATTATTTTCACTTAGTACAAGATGTAGATAAACAAAATTATCTCGAAATAAAAGTGTAGCTGGAAATATCACAGAGAAATATCATAAATCATATTGCGCAATGAGAAGCTTAAAACATTTAAAGGAAATTAAATTTCCATCAACATTAAAAACCTTACTAATCTATTTCCCCGTGCAACACATTGCATTCAGAAATAAAAAGTATAAAACACGACTTTTCATCTTAAAGATTTATTCCCAAAGAGAAATTACCATAAATTCAGTGAACTGCACTAATCTAAACGTCAATAAGAGAAAGAAAAAACGCGAATTTCCACACGCAACAGAGCAATGCAGGCGCCAGTCGCCGAGGCGCCGACCCGGAGCACAGCCCGGAAAACTCCGGAGCGCTGCACCGGACTCCCGGATTGCACAGCACTGCAATGTGATTAATGATTTTCCATGTCCGGAGGAAGAGAACAACGATGTAATGACTTGGGTTCTTATTGCTCTTTATGTTTTGGAGGTTTATTTACACTTTTACACAACGAGAGAATGGAAAAGAGTAGCAAATTAATTACTGGGAATTAGTATTCTGTGATGATGCTGTTTCTACAAATATATTGTAATACAATAAGAATCGTATTGCAATTTGAAAAATAATACTTAGGCCCAATATTTAGATACATGAAAACTTAGTACTCGTTAATTATTAATTAAGTACCCAAAAACCAAATTTATTACGGTTGTTTTTTAAAAATGCATAAGGTTACTAGGGTTTCATACAGGGATTTCTTTATTTTTACCTCCCGCTGCCCTTGGTAAGGGAATATAGGGATCGTGCTAAAATTCGCATATCGAGATTTTGGTAAATGACCTCGTTTTAAAGCTCTTGGAATCCAATTTTAACATTTTCACGATGATGTCCTTGCGTGTAGGTATGTATGTATATATGTATGTATGTATGTATGTGTGTGTGTGTGTGTGTGTGTGTGTGTGTGCGTGTGTGTGTGTGTGTGTGTGTGTGTGTGTGTGTATGTGTGTGTTACGTGAAGCTCAAAATAGTTTGTTTTTTTTTTTTCGAAAAATACCCTTAGGAGTTATTTTTAATAGATTTAACTTAGTATAAAAATTAAAGATTATTTTAGCATTATTACTTTTTATATATATTTTATAGATAAATTTATAAAATTATTCACTACTCCTTGGTTACATACAAGGAGGATACAAAGTCACTGTCAAAGAACTAATCATTTAAAATTAATAATAGTAACGTTTTAAAAAGAAAATAGTAAATAGAACCGTAGTTATATGGAATAGATCTTAATACAGTTTCCAGCATAACTAAATATGTAAGTATGTATATTTAAATTAATAAAAATTAAATAGCAGGAGGTTTGGTGTTGGCCACATCAGATTTTTACCTGTCGCTAAGAGAGGTATTGTATTCATGCTAAAAATCGCATATCCAGATTTTACTGAATAAGCACGTTTTAAGGTCCCTAGAATCCGATTATAACATTTTTGCGATGATGTCCGTATGTGTGTGTGGATGTTGGATTCACGATTTCTCAAATACTATAAGACTTAAGACATTTTTAACTACGGATTCCTCAATCTAACAATAATGGGAAGAGTTGATTAAGTTTTGGTAACAATTGGACAACCGGAAGTAGTAGTTACAAGAAAAAAAATCATCTAAATATTATTTATCGAAAATTTATGTAAATACTTATATTAAAGAACGTTAAATCCTTTATTCGATAAATATAAATTCATTATTATATCTTCTATAGATTTAGTGATAAAGAAATGTATATAAAATAATTTGATGTAAAAAAATCTCAGATCAAACTACTTCAATACAAGAAATTCAAATGTTTGTAATTGACACATAAATGTCACTGTCAAAAATATTTGCATGCCATTGTCAAAAATGTTTGTACATCATTATGAAGATTATGAAAATAAAAAAAAGTCAACAACGCAAAAGAATATACGTAAAAAAGAATACAAAAGGAATTTGCGAAAAAATTACGAATAAAAGAAAAAGAAAAGGAAAGTAGAAAAAAAATTCAGGATATTGAATATAAAGAAAATATATGTATTGCACATAATTTATATTAAAATATCCCATAGATTTTGCAAATATATGTGAGTTTTTTTAGTGAGACATGAATATATGTATTTGTATTTAAAAATATTTTTCGTTTTATGCGTACATCTAGGTAAAATATCTGGCGAGAGGTTATGTGCTGGCCACATCAGATTTTTATATTTGTAAGACGTCTGAAATTTTGCATTATTAAAACATTAGATCCCTTTGAATTTAAATTCAATTTTTTGTTATTCAGCCATATATAAAACTGAATCAAGGATAAACAAAAAACGCCTAATAATCCTTGTCTTAATTACATAACACTTTTCGTTAATATGTTTACCAACAAACTTTAATACATAAATAATATTTAAAAATAGATAAATTTACAATTTAAATGTTATTCTAATCATCTCATCATTATTTAAATTATGGAACCGGTTTTTGAAGATACATTAAAAGAGAAATTAAATGTCAACAGTTCTTTTATTAATATTTTCTCCCAAACCGACTGTTTTATTGGATATATTAATTTGAATAATAAAATTCAATGCATTTTATGTATATGCAAATAGTCTTCATAATATATAAATTAATCTCCACGTTTTCTTTTCTCATATGAACCATTAATTTCTCTCTTCTTATGTCAAGCTATTTTTATGTACATGGCCTACTTAAATCGCGCTCGCATGTGAAATAAGCAAGGTGCTTCTTCATCTAATTAACAGCGAACCTTAATTTGGCAAACAATTGAGCATCGCACTTTTCAATTTATTTTTTGATCGGAAGCATTGTTCTACCGTGTCTATTGTTTGTAAAAACAAAAACCTATCGATCTTTCCTGATATTTATTGTAGATACCAATCCGTTCTAGTGCTATTGTTCTTCGTAAGAATGCTTGAAATTTTAAACTCAATTTTAACGGAAGCTACTGGATTGGGAAATTTACCGTGGGTGTTATTTAATTAACGGAGGAATTTAAAATATTTCGCTGTGTAAATTTAGCAATTTTGGAATGAAAGTTAGAGTGGAACTATTTCTTCACAACTGTGGTTACTATTTACATATTTTTATAATAGGATTTGAATTCAAAATTGAAATTTTTTTCACACCAAATTAGTTCATTTTTATTTATGGAACTGAAAGTTTATTAGTGAATTGTTATTTGAAATGTTTTAGAATGAGTTCCCAAATCTTCTGTTCACATTGTTCTAATAGTTTTGTAAGCTTAGAACTGATTAAATAAGTCATTAAAAAATTATAAAACTGATCTTGTTTCCTAATTTAATACAAGAACAGATATGATAAAATAGTCTTCATGTGATTTTAGTTTTGGTAAAGGAAATTAAAAAAATTTGGGTTCGGAAGCTGAAAATAAATTAGCAGTTGCAAAATTGATGTATTTCTTATATAGTACAATTTAAGTTTTAAAATATAAAAATACCTTTCATAAAAATCTGGTGTGGCCAACACTATACCTCCCGCCATGTACCCCCGAGTCACAAAAAACATTAAGCTAGTCTTAATTTTTGAGACCCCATGGAGTCTCGTAGCCGCGTGCCTGAATGTCAGGTAGCGAATCCGGGAACCGAGTTCAATCCCAACCAACGCCAAATATTTCCAATTTTAAAAGGCACAAAATTGACCCCTGTGGTGCACCCTCCACGCCAGCAATGAGTGTCAGTGAGGTGACGCCTGGTAAGCGCCCGCACAATGTAAATATTTCATCATTACCAATATCTGTGTACAAAGCAGATTGGCACACTCAGCAATGGGTAATAAGCCGTGATAATATATTTATTTATTTACTTATATTTTGATTAGCGAATTTTACTCTAATTTTGGCAGTTTCTTAAAATATAGTCGAATCTAATCCAAGTAACTACCTTTTTTGATAATAAAATGATTGAATGAATTTACATTTTTCTTTTTAAAATGTTACTATTATTAATTTGAAATGATTAGTTCTTTGACAGCGACATTATTTATCTGTCAGTTACATACATTTGAATAACCGCCAAAGAGTTTTGTTTGTTTAAGTCGTAGGCTCCGGGATTTAAATTATAGATAATTTTATAAATTTATCCATATAATATGTAGAAAAAGTATTAATGCAAATCTGTAGAAAATTTAATAATTTTTAATTTTTATAATAACATTGTCAAAAAAATAATATTTAAAGATATTTTTCGAAGAAAAACACCAAAATCTAATGGGCTCTTTTCATTACAGAAAATGTTCGAAATACAAGGTTTCAAAATTTTCTGAATTATAGTATTTGAATTAGAGTGAAGGATCCACACGTACACACATAGTTTTTTAAGCTTAGAACTGATTAAATATGTCATTAAAAAATTATAAAACTTATCTTGTTTCCAAATTTAATACAAGAACATATATGATAAAATAGTCTTCATGTGATTTTACTTTTGGTAAATGAAACTAAAAATTTTTGGGTTTGGAAGCTGAAAATGAATTAGCAGTTGCAAAATGGATGTATTCCTTATCTAGTACAGTTTAAGTTTTAAAATATAAAAATACCTTTCATAAAAATAGAAGGTAACCTATTCTAGCACAAGTTAGAAATTCGGCCACGAGTGCTTATTGGCGAGAAAACAAAAGAACGAGTGCTTGAATATCCTTCTGCAACGAGTGTTTTATACTATTTTCTCCGTTTCGGCTTTCATTTACATTATTTGTTTATAAAAATATTTGACAATACATTAACAGAAATATTCGGTAAAATACCGGTCCCGGTGGTGTAGTGAGCAACATAGCCGACTCACGGCCCAATGGTTACGGATTCGAATCCCGGGTAAAGTATGTCTGTGTTTGTTTTCTTGCAGACACATTAATTAATAAACGATCAACGGAAAACATATTTATTATTATTAAATTCATAATAGTACAAGTTTTAAAATACAGAAATTTAAATTTCGGATAACAAAATTATAAAATTGTGTATTAAAACAAACTTCGTAACATCTGTGAATAGAGGAAGAGCATTAGCATAGTTATAAGTTTATCGTCGAGAAATCATAATAGTTTAAATACGTTATTCAAAAATGTAAGTACAAACTCTTGTCCTGTTAAACGAGGTTTATGACTATCAATTAGTCGTCCAATTATTGTTACCGCCCTAATATTGTTTAATGAAAACTTTTACAGTATGAGGATCTTCGTCTGCCGTGATGTGTATTCTGCACTAAAGACACCTTCTTTTGTAAACTCAGCCTCATCAGTGAACAATACTAGCCATTCACAAAATTTGAAGTCTGCTATGTGCTGACATCCTTGAATTTTTTGCACATAGTGTGGATATAACTGTTGCTTTTTAAAATTATCATATGTAATACTCCGTACTGTGATAAGATGTACAAGATTTACAAATGTGCAAATATTATGAACAGAATTTGGAAAACGCTCTGACTAAATGCGTTGGCAAATCCATAGCAGTGTCTTTATGTCAATAACAAAGTAAAATGTGGTAAAATAAATAAATAAATATATCATCACGGCTTATTACCCATTGCTGGGTGTGCCAATCTGCTTTCTACACAGATGTCGGTAATGATGAAATATTAAAATGTAGTACAGATACGAATAAATAAATAAACCATAGGTAAGTAATTACATTGTCTGTGTACTCGCTATTCGTAAACGTAAGCATTTTAACAGAATTTTACCTTATAAACAAGTTTATTACTAATGTCAAATTTTAATTGCAACAAATGACAGGACTGTTAATTGCTAAAACAAAATTTTTCATAGCTGTTGCTACTGCATTAAGTTATTAGAAAAGTACGTGGAACGACTCGTCAATTTACGGGGTTGTAAAAATGTTAAAAAAATACGATTTCGAGAAAAAGTTGTTAAGAAATATTGTTGCTTTTGACGAGTTATATTACTGATTATATATATATATATATATATATATATATATATATATATATATATATATATATATATATATATATATATATACAGAGTGCAAATGAAATAAGTGCATTAAATTTAACCAGTAATGTAACTCGACGAGAGCAACAATATTTCTTAATAACTTTTTTTTCTAAGTCTTTTAGATTTTGTGTTAAAATTCTTCAAAGATTTACTGCATATTTCGGGGTGCGCCCATGGAGAACAAATGGCTGCTGTCGTAATCAAGTGAGATACAAACAGCTCAAAAATTGTCGATTATCGGTTACTTGCAGTCACAGTAATTAATAAACGAATCAACGGAAATAACATTTATTATTTATTAATTCGTAATAGTGCAATTTTTAAAATAAAGAAATATAATTTTGGATAACAAAATTATAAAGTTGTGTATTGAACCAGGCTTTTAATCACCTGTGAATAGTGGAAAACAAGGAGGGGCGAGGTAACGAGAGGAAGATCAAAAGCATAGTTATTAGGTTATGAGATGATTATTTATCGTCGATAAATCATAATAGTTTAAATACGTTATTAGAAAATGTAAGTACAAACTTTTGTCCATCTAAAAGAGGTACTTGAGTACCAATAATTAGTCGTCCATTTATTGTTCCCGCCCAAAGATGTTTTAATGAAAATTTTTACAGCATTTTCGTCTGTCGAGATGTGTATTGTGCATAATGAATACACCTTCCCAAGTAAATTCAGTCTCATTAATGAACATTATGAGCCATTCCCAAAATTGAAGTCTGTTATGTGCTGAAAACATAGAACTTTTTGCACATATTATGGATACAACTGTTGCTTTTTTTAAAATTGTCATATGTGACACTCCGTATTGTGATGTGATAAAGATGTACAAGATTAACAAATGTGCGAATATTAAGAACAGAATGATTTGGTGATGATTTGGAAACGCTCCGTGTAAATGCGTTGGCAACTCTATGACAATGTCAACCGTGATGTCAAGTAAAATATAGTACAGATACGACTAAAAAAATAAATAAATAAACCGTAGGTAAGTAATTACAATGGCTGTGTACTCGCATTTTGACAGAATTTTACCTTATTAACAAGTTTATTACTAATGTCAAAATTTAATTGCAACAATTGACAGGACTGTCAATTGCTAAAACAAAATTTTTCATAGCTATTGTTACTGCATTCAATTATCACAAAAATATTTGGAACGACTCGTCAATTTACGGGATGGTAAAAATGCTAAAAAAATATGCGATTTCGAGAAAAAGATATTAAGAAATATTGTTGCTCTCGCCGAGTTATATTACTGGTTAAATTTAATGCACTTATTTCATTTGCACCCTGTATATATACATATATATGTATACAATGCATTTATACCAATGCCAAATGTCACCAAAAATCGTTTAAAATTGAAGCTCATTCTAGCGTACGTTAGAATGAAAACAGAAGTCATCTTAATAAATAATGCAGTCACCGTTATACGAGTATTTGTTAATATTTTATACATTGTTAGTGCAGTTATTAGTTACACATACCAACTAACTAAATTTCACAGTAACATATACGGCTCTAGAAAGTAAAAACAATGCATTTATGGCTTGTGTTACTATGGAAACATTGCATTGTACCTGGTACAAATTAATGTAGCTTACCCAGAGTGCATTGACATTACATGTTTACTGATACTGATAAGCAGTTTATTTGAATAGCCACGATTACGTTGAATTCAAATATCGATATAATATGAATCTGGAGCAATCAATATTGATAAGGTTGTCGAATAATTCGCAAACGACAAGTTTTCAATTACTCGATCACGAATTGAATGAGTTCGAATGGTCATTGAAGCCTTCAATGAACTAAGTTATATCTTATCATCTGATTACTGCACGCCATACAGAGAACCTAATACATTTTGATTGGATACTAGTTTACGAGTGTATTTATTTATATAATCATGACTAACCAAATGCAGATATGCGGATAGATAAATTCTGCGACAAAATAGTATTACTGTAATAAATAATGCATATTGCAATTATAGAGAAAATAATTTTGTATTTGTTACAGAGAAATTTTTACAGTGAAATGTGAAATGACTCATGAATTTTATTGAACTATATTTTAATGTGCATACAAACCCCGCGCTAAAAGAATTGTCATGCATCTTTTTTCTTAACTTACAAAGGAATTACTCGTATATAAAGGGTTTTCCAATAGGAACAATATATTTTTAAAATTAATCAAAAAAAATCTGATGTGGCCAGCACATGGCCTTCCGTCAGTTCTATGTATTTTGTACAAATTTCATATAAGACAAACACACTATCTCAATTTCACTTGACACTGACATCTTTCAATCAGAATTTTCTTAATATAGTAGCTGTTTCCATAGCTATGGCTACTTTATGAAATTTAATTTCTTTATAATTTTTTAACTCTATATCAATTTAATATTAAGTATAAAATGCAGTCAAATCGTATAGAGAATAAAATATTCTTTACTATTTATAATAACATCAAATGTAAAAAAATGATATTTAACATAGTTTTTTCAAGAAAAACTGTTAAAATCTTCAAATAATGGTACTTCCGGTTGACCAATTGTAACCAAAATCTAATCAGCTCTTCATATGGATGTAACGAAGAAGTATACGAAAAAATTATAATTTTTCTAACTGTAGTATTAGAGTTATCGCAGACGAAAATTTTGTTACACACACACACACACACACACACACACACGCGCGCGCGCGCGCGCGCGCGCACACACGCACATACAGACATCATCGTAAAAATAGTAAATTCGTATTCTAGGGACCCTAAAACGTGCTTATTGTTTAAAAACTCATCATCGAATTTTTTGACCAAAGACAATACCTTCCTTACCTAAAGGTGACGGAAGGTAACAAAATATCAAGAGACAAAAGCAAAAGCAAAACTTTTTCTTTATTTTATAGTACAACTTATGACAATTATGTTTTGAATAAAACATTATTCAAATGTCCACCTCAGCTTCGTTGGCAGGATTGATTTCGATGAACCCAATTGTCGGTAACTTTTTGCAATAAATCAGGTGTAATTTCATCAATGAAGCGTTCGATGTTCAATTTCAAAGCGTCAATAGTTCGAGGTTTGTTGGCATAGACCAACGATTTGAAATAACCCCACAAGAAGAAGTCCACAGGTGTTAAATCACAACTTCTTGGAGGCCAATTAACAGTTCCATTTCTGCAGATAACAGACTCACCAAACTTTTCTCTCAATAACTCCTTAGTGCCACTGGCAACATGTGATGTTGTACCATCTTGTTGGAAGAACATGTCAACAAATTCATTTCATCCAAAAAATCCGTTAATATTGATCGATAACGCTCACCAGTCACTGTTACTGCATCTCTATTTGCATCTTATAAAAAATTTGGTCCGATGATGCCACCATGCCATAAACCACACCAAACAGTAACTTTTTTTGAAAGCAAAGATTTCTCGTGAATCTGTAGTGGATTATTTTCACACCAAAAACGACAATTGTGTTTGATAACAAAACCACTTAACCAAAAATGGGCTTCATCTGAAAAGATAAGTTTTTTGGAAAAATCAATTCAAGTTGCTCTAGAGCCCAATCTGCAAACACACGACGCTTATGAGGTCAAGTGGCTTCAGTTCTTGGGTCATCACAATCTTATACGGATGAAAACCCAAATATTTTTTCAAAATACGCCAAGTTGTCATACTTAAAGGCCAAGTTCTTGAGAACATCGATTAATGGATCGAATTGCATCTTCTGTAACACTGGCACTTACAGGGGCAATATTCTCTTGGTTTCTTACGTTTCGTTGTCTCACAGGTGTTCTGGTATCGTGTAAAGTAAAATTTGTATCGAATTTTTGAACGATTCGACGAATAGAAGGGCGATTTGTGGAGCAAAATCTGCACGAAGATCACGTTGAGTTTGAATAAAAGAACGATTATTTTTATAAAATTTTGGATAATAACGAAACGTTGTTGAAGTGTATTTTGTCATGATGAATAGACTAATCCATAACAAATGAATTTAGTGGAGGGCAGCTGTCAGAAATAAAATGCTTACATATTTTACTCAATGATGGAGCCATGGAAAAAAATTTAGTTTAATTTTATGAATAATTTGTATCAAAATTTCTCGATTTCTATAATATTAATAAGATATATAATTAAATAATTTTCAAAAATATTCAAAAATGAGGTTAAAATCACACCTGCCCTCCACTTATGACGTCATGTTGGATTGCCTAATTGTCAAACTATGCTAAAAACAAACGACAGCTAGTGAGATTTCTACAATTTTAGATATGGTTGCTATGATGTTTTAAAAACATATCGTTCCTATTGGGAAACCCTATATTTATTTATTTAGTTTATGCTTTTTAGAGTTTTGGAAATGTATAATTAATGCAGTTAAATAGAAGCTTGTAAAATGTAAACAATGAAATTATTATATTTATTTTTACCTTCCGTCACCTTTAGGTAAAGAAGGTATTGTCTTTGGTCAAAAAATTCGGTGGTGAGTTTTTGATGAATAAGCACGTTTTAGGGTCCCTACAATACGATTTTACTATTTTTACGATGATGTCTGTATGTATGTATGTGTGTGTGTGTGTGTGTTCGTGTGTGTGTGTGTGTGTGTGTGTGTGTGTGTGTGTGTGTGAGAGAGAGAGAGAGAGAGAGAGTGTGAGTGTGTGTGTGTGTGTGTGTGTATGTAACAAAATTTTCGTCTACGATAACTTCCATACTACAATTTTAAAAATTGTAATTCTTTCGTATTTCTTTTCGTTACATCCATGTGAAGAGCTGATTAGATTTTGGTTAGAATTGGACAACCGGAAGTACCTTCCTTTGAAGATTTTAACAGTTTTTCTTGAAAAAACTATGTTAAATATCATTTTTTACGTTGAATGTTATTATAAATATTAAAGAATATTTTATTCTCTATACGATTTGACTACATTTTATACTTAATATTAAATGGATATAGAGTTAAAAAATTATAAAGAAATTAAATTTCATAAAGTAGCCATAGCTATGGAAACAGCTACTATATTAAGAAAATTTTGATTCAAAGATGTCAGTGTCAAGTGTAATTGACATAGTGTGTTTGTCGTATAATTTTACTGGAAATATAGGATCTTTTGCTATAAATTTTCTGTATGGAATTTGCATAAAATACATGCAACTGCCAGAAGGTAAAGTACAAGAAATATAATATTTAGCAAGGAACTTTCTGTATGAAATTTGTACAAAATACATAGAACTGACGGAAGGTAATGTGCTGGCCAAATCGGATTTTTTTATTACAATATAAAGCTTTTTTATATATAAAATACAAAGTAACGATTTATGCCAATAAAAGTGACTATAAATCATGTATAATAATTGTTTTCGGAGTGCATATTCATTATGAATGCAACTTATGCACCGGCTGTGCTTGAAAGCTAATAACCACACTTCCATGCATCTATGAAATTTATTCCACCTAACGTTTATTGCTACCACATATTAGATGGGTACCAGCTCTAAACCTTTTATACCCTCCCTGCTTCCTCATAAAACTATCTGGGAATTAAACTTCATTTATTGTTTCAAGCAGCGCTTTCATTTTATTAACAAGTGTTTGTTAGTTTACTGGACTGTCGCCTGAAATTCTGCATTATTAAAATCGTGGATCGTTACTGCAATGAAATATAAATGCAATTAAATATTCAGATGCACTGAATATTTATTGAGTTATTGATTCTAATGTTTAAATATTTAGAAGAACAAAGTGAAATTCTTGTTTCATTTTTCATAATTTCTCTTTTTAAACTTAATTTATTCGTTCGTTCCTAATTGTATTGTCTATTTCATCCTAGAAAATGAAAACTATAAGCTTTAACTTTTTAATTAGTTTCATTTGTCACCCACAGTTGCTATAACTAATTATTAATTACTTAAAAGACGGTGTTCCAGTTAGAATTTCTTTTGCGAAGTGAAGTAAAATTAACCTTCCAGTAGAATATCTCTGTTGTCAAAATCATGACAGAAGTAAAACATTTAGCATCTATGGAGAAAATATGTCGAAAATAAATCCTAGGGGATTTTATATTATTTTGACAATTCAGTTGTCTCATGCAGGTTAAGTTAGATTAGGTTGTATCGTACAACTTTCTAGATTTCATTGGTAATAAGTTTAGAACAGCTTCATCAACAATTTCTTGGGTTCTTCCAAAGGTTCGTGGCTGAATTTTTGATATTCGATTTAAAGAAGAAGAACTCAAAATTCTGAAAATAAAATTTGAGAAAATCAACTTTATTTATAACAAAAGTCTGTATGAATCTCAAAGACTACTAATTTCTTAAATTCAATGAATTGTCAAAGATGATAATGACAATTTTTTAATTATTAAAAATTTGTCGTTCAACATTTCTTTCATTTCAATACAAAAGCATGTGGTTTCTACCAGGCATGGCATCATAAATCCAAAGATGTACTATTAGTATTTACTTTTGTTGTTTCATTATTTTCTGCATTCATTTACATCATGATAGATTCCGGATTTCAAATAGGCGATATAGCACTGATAGCAGAAGAATTTGGTAAAGAATATATGTTAAGAGCATTAAAAACTCGAATATTTTAAAAACTAATATCTTTTTACGTTTTAGAGTCCCTAGAATATGATTTTACCATTTTTTGCGATGATGTCTGTATGTCTGTGTGTATGTATACAGGTGTGTATGTATACAGGCTATGTATGTATACAGGTTGTCTCCCAACTTGCTCCCCAGAGCGAATGAGGAAACACGAGACAGCACTAGGATGTGTAATTTCGACGAAAAAGATCTAGCTTAAAAGATATTCGAGAAAAGACGTCTTAAAATTGACCTACACATTTAACGTGTGTTTGCCGTAATTTTACGTTACTAGGGTTTTATACAAATCAAATCTTCTTTAAAATGTGTGGGCAATTCAGCCGCTGATTACTTAGAAATGATTATAATTTTCGGAGAATGTGGACGTAACGCCAGAGAGACAGCACGAGTCTACTCGGAACGTTTTCCGGATAGAAATCTAAATTTGTTGA
This sequence comes from Harpalus rubripes, assembly GCA_963082715.1. NCBI lineage: Eukaryota > Metazoa > Arthropoda > Insecta > Coleoptera > Carabidae > Harpalus > Harpalus rubripes. Next base: position 3,798,127 of record OY720454.1, on the reverse strand, counting down.
CAGTGAAAAGTCAACTCTAAAGTGTCAAAATTACAGTAAGTCAAACAAATTTTGTAACTCACTAGTAGTATTTTTAAAACCTAGCAACCAGTTTTATTTTGTAATAATATCATCACACCTCAAGACATCCTTCTGGGATTGGTGGATTAAAAAGTCTTGTAACTCCGTTATGCAAGCAGCCGCAAATTATTTTCTTCTATTTGTTGGCAACCTATTGTCGTCGGCAAGTGTCAGTTTCGTCTGGGGCGCGAGTTGTGAGATACCCTGTATATATATATATATATATATATATATATATATATATATATATATATATATATATATACCGGGTGATTCATCGGTCTGTCCTCTCTTTATAACTCTTTTATTTTAAGTCAAATAGAAAAACTCTTCAAATATAATTTATATGATATATTATTGTCTATCTACGTACCATATGCATTTGTATACAGGCTGCTCCGTTTAAGCGCAACAATATGTAACTTTATATTTCTTAATGGAACAGCCTATATTTATTTATTTATTTTGATAGTAAATTAGATTCCCTTTAAAAAAGTATTAAGTAATAAGGGGTCTAAAATTATAAATTAAGAAGTTATTTACGTTCATAAAAAATAGTAGTTCAGAGTGGAAAAAACCATAATAAAATACAAAATTTTGGTCCTTTTTTATTAATACTTATTTTAAACATTACACTAATTCCAAAGAAGCTATTAAAATTTAATGACAGACTAAATAATGCAAAATTATAATAAATGCTCGAAAAGTTGTACTTCAACTTCAATAGATCTTTCTATTATAAATATTATATTAACCATCTCATCTTTACTAAAATTTGTATTATTCATTTTCACATCAACATCAACAATGATAAATTATTGGACAACTTGTTTGTTTAAATTTGAAACAATTGATCAAATTATCCATAGCTTACTTTGTTAATAATAACATGATAGAAACATATCATTCAACAAATAAAGGTAAATAACTTCTTAATTTATGATTTTAGACCCCTTATTACTTAATACTTTTTTAAAAGGAATCGAATTTACTATCAAAATGTGTAAATAAATATAGGGTGTTCCATTAAGAAATATAAAGTTACATATTGTTGCGCTTAAATGGAGCACCCTGTACGCAAATGAATATGGTACGTAGATACATAATACTATATCATATAAATTATATTTCAAGAGTTTTTCTATCTGACTTAAAATAAAAGAGTTATAATCAGAGGACAGACCGATGAATCACCCTGTATATATATATATATATATATATATATATATATATATATATATATATATATATATATATATATATATATGTGTGTGTGTGTGTGTGTGTTTGTGTGACGATTTTTTCCGTCGATGACTCCAACACTACAATTCTAAAAATTATAATTCTTTCGTATTCCTCTTCGTTACATCCATATAAAGAGCTGATTAGATTGAATAACATTGGAAACACATAATATTATTTTTAAAAATTCTGATAGACAGATGTCAATGTCAAGTGCGATTGATATAGTATGTTTGTGTTATAATTTTTCTGCAAATATAGAATCAGTTCTAAGAAACTTTCTGTACAGAATTTGTACCAAATACATAGAACTGAGGGACGGTAATGTACTAGAAATATAGAATCTATCGCAAGAAACTGTCTGTATGGAATTTATATAAAATACATAGAATTGATGGAAGGTAATGTGCTGGCCACATCAGATTTTTTTAAAACTTTTAAAATCCCTTTGTTAGTATGGAAGACGACCTTATTGGCTTTTATACTGGTACCTTTACTATTCAAAAATTTTGTCATACTTTCTAGTGCTCGTCGTTTATTCTTGATTACTGGGGTGCAGTCATTATTTCGATCAATTTTTGAGCCAAGAAAGATGTAATTTTCAACAATTTCTTCATTCTTGACCTTAATAAGAATATTTATATTTAATTATTGCAATCTTTATTAATTAAACTATTAAAAATTAATTGTTCTCTTGTTAAAACAATTTCATAAATATGTCAGTACAATACTGTGTACAGTACAAATACCTGTAAATGGGATAGCGATACATAATATTTTTTATTGTAAAGATAAAAGTTTCTTCAAATATTTTTATACAGTGTCATCATTAAACCGTATAATTTATGCTAAAGTTTTTTAACCGTTTAACTGAATATTAAATAATTAAACATCTGAAGATCACGTCACCTGCCTTTCACCTATTATTTTAAACAAAAAATAAACAAATACAAATAACAATATAAACATATTTCATTTTGAGTATCAATTATTTAAATTATTATTCAGATGAAATACAAATAACCTACAATTATTCCAAAATTGGTTTTCCTTCTAAATGAATCATGAAAAATACCAAAAAACATGCTTTGTCACTCTTCGTGGAAATGGCGAAACATTTCATTGAAATTACTTTTAATTTATTGAAAATATCGGTAGTTATTTACCATTGATATGAATCAAATATTTTCACAAGGACGATAGATGATTTTGTTTGTTAATTAATTGAATTTTTTATAGATTTGCATACGGTAACCTAATGTTTACTTTTCTGCACAAATTAAAATTCATTAACGATGAGCCTAGAGATATGGTCAATGAAAAGGAAACAAACTCATGTACGAGGTTATCTTTAAATTGGCTTTAAATTTTGCAGATATAGTAAATATAGTGATCGAAGATTTTTAAAATGAATACATTAATTGGTGCTTAAATATTCTATACTTGTCCATGTACATATCTTTTCAAGATGGTAAAAAATAGGTACAACGTTTTTACATTAAAATTCAATGTTTTATTGACTCAGCTTCTTAAATAAATTTATAAAAAATGTTTTAAATAACAATATTCATGGTCAATAGTACTCTGCTGATTCAGTTTAATATATAATTTAATATATTTAATAGACTCGGTATATAGGTACGTTCCTCGAATGCACCAACAGGATTGTAAAGAAATTTCAAGTAGTAAATAAAGTTAGTATGGTACTGTACATACATTTAGCCATATTTAAAAAAATCTGATGTGGCCAGCACATTACCTTCCGTCAGTTCTATGTATTTTGTACAAATTTCACAGTGAAATTTCCTTGCAAAAAATGCTATTCCTTGTACATTACCTTCCGGCAGTTGTACGTATTTTATACAAATTCCATACAGATAGTTTCTAGTAAAAGATCTTATATTTCCAGTAAAATTCAATCAATCTATCAATCAGAATTTTCGTAATACAATAGCTGTTTTCATAGCTGACTATTTTATGAAATTTAATTTCTTTTTGATTTTTTAACTCTATATCTATTTAATATGAAGTATAAAATGTAGTCAAATCGTATAGAGAATAAAATATTCTTTAATATTTATAATAACGTTAAATGTGAAAAAATGATATTTAACATAGTTTTTTCAAGAAAAACTGTTAGTATCTTCAAATGAGGGTACTTCCGGGTGACCAATTGTAACCAAAATCTAATCAGCTTCATATGGATGTAACGAAGAAGAATACGAAAGAATTATAAAGAAATTTTTGTTACACACACATCCACACATATACACACACATACAGACATCATCATAAAAATAGTAAAATCGTATTCTAGGGGCCCTAAAACGTGCTTATTGACTAAAAACTCATCAACGTAAAGGTGACGGAAGGTAAAAACACGAAACTTCATTACAACGTTATTTTACAATCTGGCTAGACGTTTTATAAAACGACAAAAATCTTACAGGCTCTAAACAAACTTCAACTTAACCTAACCTAATGCACACAACTCACGTTTGAAAAACTCAAGCCAAGTTTTGTGCGTTAGGTTAGGCTGGCTAGGACATAGTGAATTCAAAATAGGATTTAACTAATGAAATTATTTTCATCGTTATTAAATTTTATTTTATTAGATTTAACAGACTGTAACTAATGTTAATAATTTTGATACAAAATAAAACAATTTGTAATTTGTAAATGTTGTACGTGATTTATTAATTACGGATGGTATTAGTTTAACAATTTTCATATGTTACTAATAAATTTGAATAATTATTATAGTGTAATATTCTACCACTAATATGGTAATTAAAGGATACTTTAAATTTTACACATCCATTAAATTTGTCTCTATCCAACGGTATTACATTTTACTCCTTGTTTTATGAAGCTGTTGTGATTATCATTACAATTAAAATTATATTTTCATTAAAATTACCATAAAAATAATATTACTGTTAACAGTATAAATGTGAAGACTGGTGTTATAGTTAGCATATAATTTTCACATAAAATTTAAATCTTTCCTTACCGTTAGTACGGTATATGCGACTCCGCGTTCACGCGACTAACAGTTGTAATTGTTTACTAAGGAGAAAATTAAACAAGAATGGGATTTTAAAGTGTCACTTCACTTCACATATGAATAGAAAACAAAACGAGGTAGGTTTCACTATTGTCTCTCACTCTGAAAAATGTTTGTATTTAAGAATAATATGGTATGGCACGCACACTCCAGTAAATAGAATACATATTTAGCATTAAGCAAGTTCCATATTTAGACCTCATTTTTATCTCCCGCTACCCTTGGTAAGGGAGGTATAGGGATCGGCTTAAAAATCGCATATCGAGATTTTGCTAAATTACCACGTTTTAAGGTCCCTAGAATCCAATTTTAATATTTTCATGATGATGTGTGTGTGTGTGTGTGTGTGTGTGTGTGTGCGCGTGTGTGTGTGTGTGTGTGTGTATGTATGTATGTGTGGATCCTCCGTTCTAACCCAAATACTGACATTCAGATAATGTTATTTTTTCAAGATTTATGTGATTATAAAAATTAAAGATTATTAAATTTTCTATAGGTTAGCATTAATATTTTTTCTGTATATTTTATGGATAAATTTATAAATTATCTATCATTTAAAACCTGGAGCCTACGCTTTAAGCAAACAACCCTTTGGTTACACAGTTCATATCTCAAATGTATATGTAACTGACAGATAAATATCACTGTCAAAGAACTCCTCATTTAAAATTTCAAATAACAGTAACGTTTTAACAAGAAAATAGTAAATAGAACTTAATATAGTTTCCATCATAAGTAAATATATAGGGAATATATACATATTTAAATTAATAATAATTAAATGGCGAGAGGTATTGTGCTGGCCACGTTAGATTTTTATATTTCCTATTATTATTCATTTAAAAATAGTTAGTACAACCCGTCCTAGTTCATCTTTAGCTTTACATTTCAACCAAGTCTACAATTTTATGAATATGATACTTGTACCATTTCTAAGTGTTAACAATGTCTTTGTTCTTGAATAAAGACAAAAATCGTCGAGATTGTCATTATCAAGTCCTTGTTCTTGATGTTCATTATTTGGTTAAGAAAAAAAAACAGAAACCTAATACAAATTGAGGAACCTCCAGTAAAAAAAAGCAGCACGAACGAAAATTACAGGGAGAGAATGTCAAGTGGCGCCACATGTGGCCTACCATAGTACCATTTTGATAAATTATCTGTCACAAATAAATATTGATTTTAATGTTTAAATTTTGAAGTATTGTATTAACTTTTAATAACCTGACAACTCATTTTGCACATCAAAACTTCATTGACAAAGACCAAGGAGTATCAGGGACACTGACACTATCCTCCTAATTGTTATAAAAATAACTATATATCACTGCTATACATACCAAATCTGTAAAAAAAACTGACGACAAAATTTTATATGGGTAAACAACGATTTGGAACGGCATAATAAGCGTAACGCAATTCAATGAAGTTGGCCATGATTAGAGTTACATACAACGACATCTACTTTCAAGGATGATTCACAGTTTGCTAAAAAACTGTTTCTCTCGGAAAGTACTTATTTACGGTAGTCTCAAGTTATTACATTGTAAAGTTTCAGTGTTTCTACAAAAACAACCATAGTCCTACAGAGATTCAGTAAAAACAAACTTAGTCCCGGTGCATTGGTTGTTTTTGAAGGAATCGTGTAGGCATTGTGTAATAAATGTATTTAACTTAAAAAAAATGTTCATTGATTTTCAAGTTAAATTGAATTACAAAAACCTATAATGTTAAGGAAGGTAGAAAGTTTTTTTTTACATTATTACTATCTCAATTCATAATAATTGACTAAGATTATTTTGCCAGAAGCTTTTAAATTACGTCGATAGAATTTCGAATTTCTTTTGCTCTTCCGTCATTAAGTTTCCTCATCCCACACAAATGTTCGTCATAGCTTGTTCAACTCGATACTGGACACTGACTACGCCCACTATGACGTAGAGTTGTACTGGTTTGTTTCATTTATTTGTAACAGTTTTGTTTGTAGATCGCTCGATCTCTGAGCGAAGCACTCTGCTCATGATGCATTCCAACGCTCTCTTTATGGTAACAAAAATAACGCCAGAAAAATAACAAGCACCATTAGACTCCAACAACTATGTGAGGGTTGTAACTTTGCATCTTCATCTTACAGTCTATAAATTATCTGTAATTCAGTCTTAACCCCTTGTTAGCAAATTCTAAGTCCATCAGCCTTTTCCCGGCGTGCCACATTGTCCTTCGCATCCTGCTTGTCCTGCCTTGTGTCCTGGCGAGATAATTAGCACTCTGTATGTGGCTCGCTCTGTCGCCTCGCTTTCACGCTGGAGGTAGAGTGCTAAGTCCCCAATATGCTGACCAATGGTCGATGTAGACACTCTATTGTTGAACGGCCCTGCAGTGAGGAGATAGAGATGCTGTATTACACACAGATTATCAGAAAGAGACTTAAAATGAAACTAAAACGAACATTTTATTGTTCTATAACTGTTAGGTATTTAAAGTAGGTATTTTGCTCCAATCCTTGAAAGATGAACAAAGAAAAACAATACTAGTCACTCTTCCTGGCAAATTACACTTAATCAGTTAGTCATAACGTATGTAACATACATTGAGAAAAAGTTAAAGGAATACGAAATCTAGTTTTACAACATTGATAAAGGATTGATAAAGGACCATTATCTTTAATGTGATGCAGTGTTAAATTTACTTCCTAGATATTCAGAAATATTCTTGTTTGTAACTGATGTTCGTTTTGGTATTTCGAACCATTATTGTCTGCTTTTCTGCTAAGAAATGTCCAAAAGCCTTCAATCAGTCGCGCCTGAGAAACATTTGGGGGAATGTAATATTTTACTGGGAAAACTTGGAGAAAACAGTCTGATGAAAACGTTTGAAAAATATTTTATTACATAGCCGACGTTTCGGCACCAAATAAGCCTTCTTCAGGGAAATGTAAACTTACTGATTTTTAAAAATATTGAATTACAGTAGTATATTGTCAAAATTATTTTTAGAAAAATGTAAACCATGCAGTTCATCTTCAGAAACAAGTGTTTTCATCAAACTGTTTTTCTCCAAGGTTTCCCAGTATTATTTTGATCCAGTCGAGGAATACATATTTAAAGTAATATTTAACATTTTTTCTTTTTCGAAATTTTAAATCATATTTGCCCAAAGTTCTAACAATCACCTTTAAAATTTTAAATCGTCGCGATAACATTCTAACTTTGTCTTGGGCACTTTTAATGAGTCTGTTGATTCGATTTGAGTGCAAAAGTTCGTGTCGTCCACTTTTTGGTAAATTAATGCATACTACATCTTCTTCATATTCTCGTATACTTCGGTAAATAGTCACCTGTCCAATATTTTGATTCCCAAAAATGTTAACAATTTCACGTTTCTGATATTTGTCCAACTATCCTACAATATAGATTTGCGTATTTCAAATTTGTGTAAAATCTTTCAAAACATATTCTGGTAATTTTAACATGATATACTAAAAAACAATTATTATGTATTTATTATGTCCAGTGTATATTAGACTTTATTTAGTAATATTTGGAGCGAAATTGTTTACTGAAAACTTTTGTTGCATACTTTACTACGAGTACCAGCCAATGTTTGTGGGTGATTCTCTTCCAAACACTATTAATGCTTTTTACCTTCTGTCACCTTTAGGTAAGGAAGATATTGTCTTTGGTCAAAAAATTCGATGATGAGTTTTTAATCAATAAGCACGTTTTAGGGTCCCTAGAACACGTTTTTACTATTTTTACATTGATGTCTGTATGTATGTATGGATGTATGTATGTTTGTATGTATGTGTGTGACGATTTTTTCGGATCGCATAACTCCAATACCACCTTTCCAAAAATTATAATTTTTGCGTATTCCTTTTCTTTATATTCATATGAAGAGCAAATTAGATTTTGGTTATAATTGGTCGACCAGAAGTACCCTAATTTGAAGATTTTAACAGTTTTTCTTGAAAAAATGCTATTAAATATCTCTTTTTCACATTTAATGTTACTATAAATATTTGAGAATATTTTATTCTCCATACGATTTGATTACATTTTATACTTCATATTCAATGCATATAGAGTTAAAAAATTATAAAGAAATTAAATTTCACAAAGCAGCCAGCTGTGCTATAAACATGGAAACATCTACTACATTCAGAAAATTCTGCTTGACAAATGTCAGTGTCTTATTGCAATTTACATAATATGTTCGAGTTATAATTTTACTGAAAATATATAGAATCGTACAAGAAACTTTCTGTATGGAATTTTTACAGAATATATAGAACTGACTGAATGTAATGTATTGGAAATATGGAATCATTTGCAAAAAACTTTCTGTGTGGAATTTGTACAAAATACATAGAACTGACGGAAGGTAATGTGCTGGCCACATCCGATTTTTTTATCGTTGATAACATTTTTGATTTTATAATGTAATGATCTTATTTTCCAACTGTACTTTAATTATCGCTGATGATGATTCCTTTGGAATCGAAACGTAGGAAAGTTAATCAAATTACTATTTAATAAACACCGTTTACCAAGACTACATCTCCAATTATATCTCATCATCCCTAACATTATTAATGCTCTCTGAAATCAAAATTCAAATAAAACGAAGTCTTGTGTTCAAAATGAGAACAAACGCATTGTAGTAACTTAAACCGAAGGTCGTCGAAGGATAATTGGATTCAGATGATAATCCTGAAGCCATGCATAGCTCACTAACTGAAATGAATACTTATGTTGAGGATGTGTTATTTAATAGTGAATTACGCCCGTTTTACACCAGCCTGATTCTCAAATACGATCCTGAAGACCTGAAGTTTGCAGGATAAATCCAATGAAACTGATATTTGCTTAATTAGATGCAGTGTCTTAGTGCAGCAGAGCGGCAATGAGATATGCAATTAGAAGATGTGACAAATTATTCCTTACTTTATTATCTTATGTAATACTCGCATATTGCAGCAGAGAGCATACTAGTTATATGTTACATTTATGCAAATAACTTTGCAGTGTTATTCTCAAGCACAAACTCAAACTAGCGTTTTGTCTTTGCTCACTTTATCATTTAGTTTTATATCAAAAATGAAAACTATTCATTTTTGGAGACAAACCTTTTATTAGATTTATTAGATTCGGTGTTAACAATTACTCGAAATCCCAGTCAAACTGCATTTATTTTCTTACAACACCGACGTTTTGGTGCACTCTTTTGTACGATGTTGTAAAATTGAATGTAAAAAATCTGATGTGGCCAGCACATTACCTTCCGTCAGTTCTATGTATTTTGTATAAATGTCATACAGAAAGTTCCTTGCAAAAGATTATATTTTTTGTACATTACCTTAAGGCAGTTGTATGTATTTTATACAAATTCCATACAGAAAGTTCCTAACAAAAGATTCTATATTTCCAGTAAAATTATAACATAAACATACTGTCAACTGCACTTGACACTGACACCTTTCAATCAGAATTTTCTTAATGTAGCAGCTGTTTCCAGAGTTATAGCAAAGCTGACTAATATATATATGATATTTAATTTCTTTATAATTTTTACCTTCCGTCACCTTTAGGTAAGGAAGGTATTGTCTTTGGTCAAAAAAATCGGTGGTGAGTTTTTGATGAATAAGCACGTTTTAGGATCCCTAGAATACGATTTTACTATTTTTACGATGATGTCTGTATGTGTGTGTGTGTGTATGTATGTGTGTGTGTGTGTGTGTGTGTGTGTGTGTGTGTGTGTGTGTGTGTGTGTGTGACAAAATTTTCTAATGCGATAACTCTAATACTACAATTCCAAAAATTATAATTCTTTCGTATTCTTCTTCGTTACATCCATGTGAAGAGCTGATTAGATTTTGGTTATAATTGGTCAACCGGAAGTACCCTCATTTGAAGATTTTAACAGTTTCTCTTGAAAAAACGATGTTAAATATCATTTTTTCACGTTTAATGTTATTATAAATATTAAAGAATTATTTATTCTCTATACGATTTGAATGCATTTTATACTTCATGTTAAATGGACATAGAGTTAAAAAATTATAAAGAAATTAAATATCATATATATTAGTAAGCTTTGCTATAACTCTGGAAACAGCTGCTACATTAAGAAAATTCTGATTGAAAGGTGTCAGTGTCAAGTGCAGTTGACAGTATGTTTATGTTATAATTTTACTGGAAATATAGGATCTTTTGTTAGAAACTTTCTGTATGGAATTTGTATAAAATACATACAACTGCCTTAAGGTAATGTACAAGAAATAGAATCTGTTGCAAGGAACTTTCTGTATGACATTTATACGAAATACATAGAACTGACGGAAGGTAATGTGCTGGCCACATCAGATTTTTTAACTCTATGTCCATTTAATATGAAGTATAAAATGCATTCAAATCGTATAGAGAATAACTAATTCTTTAATATTTATAATAACATTAAATGTGAAAAAAATGATATTTAACATCGTTTTTTCAAGAAAAACTGTTAAAATCTTCAAATGAGGGTACTTCCGGTTGACCAATTATAACCAAAATCTAATCAGCTCTTCACATGGATGTAACGAAGAGGAATACGAAAGAATTATAATTTTTGTAATTTTAGTATTAGAGTTATCGCATTAGAAAATTTTGTCACACACACACACACACACACACACACACACACACACACACATACACACACACGCACCCACACACACACATACAGACATCATCGTAAATATAGTAAAATCGTATTCTCGGGACCCTAAAACGTGCTTATTCATCAAAAACTCACAACCAAAGGCAATACCTTCCTTACCTAAAGGTGACGGAAGGTAAAAAACAAATGTGTTTTGTGTACATGAGATGTTACAGTTACCCGACTAGGGTAATATCAAAACAGGGGCGTTTAAAATATTTTAAACATTTTTCGTTTATGTTGATTATAACAAAATATTTTGATCTTTAAACTATTTAGTTCGGCAATCCTATGAAATAGGATTATTTTTAATTTCCTCTAACAGTAATTCCGACTTGAGGGTTGCTTACACCTGAGACGAACGAACTAGAATTTCAGGTATTAATTTTTTTAAATACATCCCTGAATTTTGTAGCTAAGGTCATTTAAATGCCTCCTGGTATTGAGTACAATTCTAATCTTCTGTCACGGAAAACTTAAGAGTCAGTTTCCTTTCAAAGAGAAATGTTTTCGAAAGAAACCATATCTATTAAATAATCTAAACGTCAACTTTCATTCCCTAGTCATACCATACACCTCACATGATTTCATCCATTTTTGGAAATCATTCGACTTTCCATTCAACCTTTTAAGCATACAAGTCTAAACAAATTCTGATATTTGATGTAATATTTCTGGAATCAACTATTATTACCATGATAAAAGAATTCATTCCATTCATAAAAAAATAAAAAGGATAAAAGTTATGCTAAATTTAAAATTTATGAATGAATTAAAATTAATGTTAGTTGAAATACAATTTTACAGGGGAAATGATCAATCATTCATTGTACATTTTCATGCATAATTTAAAAATGATGTTGCGTACTATTTTTGGTTTCATTACTGACGGAATAATAATAATGCATATTTTAGTTTAATTTTATACGCGTATGTATTTTTAGATTATTTTGATTCGATAAAATCTCGTTAACTTTAATACAACAGATGTGCTATTATAGGATACAATGACAAACATAAAAAGTTATTGAGTGACTTCTTTAATAAGGGATTCTAAGGCATGCATTTATGTATACGTATTTGGATTTATTGGAAATGATGTCATTTACTCTTCCTAGAGTATTCGCACAATCAAATGTGAAGGCGATTTTAAAAGAAATTTAGTTGCATTCCATATCTCGGATGACTTTTAATTCTGGGGTATTCCTCTTGTATAATTAAGTGTGTACATGAAGCATGGTCTCCACGCTTTTATTTCAGAATTGTTCACATTTTTCTTGTATTTTTATCTCCCGCTACCCTTGGTAAGGGGGGTATAGAGATCATGCATCGCATATCGAGATTTTGGTAAATAAACACGTTTTAAGGTTCCTAGATTCCAATTTTAACATTTTCACGATGATGTCTGTGTGTATGTTTGTATATATGTATGTATGTATATATATGTATGTATGAGTGGGATCCTCCTCTCTAACTCAAATACTATCCATTCAGAAAATATTGAAACCTTGTATTTTCTATTATGGAAATAGCTCATTAGATTTTGGTGTAAATCGGATAATCGGAAATGGCACTTTACTTGAAGCTCAAAATATGTTTTCTTCGAAAAGTACCTTTAAGTGTACTTTTTCGAGATTAATGTTATTATAAAAATTAAAGATTATTAAATTTTCTTCAGATTTGCATTAATACTTGTTCTACGTATTTTATGGATAAATTATAAAATTATTTATAATTTAAATCCCGGAGCCTACGTTTTAAACAAACAAAACTCCTTGGTTACGCAGTTATTCAAATGTATGTAACTGACAGATAAATGTCACTGTCATAGAACCAATCATTTCATATTAATAATAGTAACGTTTTAAAAAGAAAAAAAGAAATAGAACAATAGGAAAGGAAATCAATACAGTTTCTAGCATAAGTAAATATGTATTTACATTAATAAAAATTACCGATTCGCAAGAAGTTTAAGCTAATCGTCATTTTTGGATTAGTAAATTCTATTCTATCCCGGTTGTTACTTGGATAAGATTTGACTATATTTTAAGAATTAAACTGCCAAAATTAGAGTAAAATTTGCTAATCCAAAAAATAAGGATTAGTTTAATCTTTTTTGTGACTCGGGCTATAAATGGCGGTAGGTATTGTGTTGGCCACACCTGATTTTTGTGTATAGTATTACAATACAATATGCCATTATCCAAATCAATCTATCAGTTGATTTAAATCATCTCCTGCCCTGTCATTGGTCAGAATCTTCATTACTATTAGTACCTACTTCTGAAAGTAAACATATGAACTAAGAATGTAGAGCTCAATTAGTAAAATTATTATAATATTAATGGACACGTGTGTTGGCTCTCGTTGAAACATATTAAACAAATGAGAATTTTATTAAAACACTCGGTAAGTTTCAAAAAATAATATATATTTTTGAAACTTACCGAATGTTTTAATAAAATTCTCATTTGTAAAATTATTATGTTATTGCCGTTATTATTTTTATTAAGAAAAATTTATAAACCGGTATATATTAGATAATTTTATGTCACCCTTAAAACATATGCAAAAATCCTTGTAAAATTCATATATTCACCAAATTTTAATAGTGTATATCACATAGTAAAAATCCACTAGCACTGCGTGAAAGTTCCGTAATGAATTCAGGCAACACGGAAGGCCTGCTGCTTGCTGGCCGGTTGTTATGACATCACGTATGCAAATTGTGCTTTATCAATAATATCTCGCGAGTGTAGAGTCATTAGCTTGGAGTGCAGCGCGGAACACAGGTGTTTAGCGGACGTTCCACGCTGCTCTTTCTGTTCGACCCGAGTGCAATTTGCACACAAACTCAGCCTGGTATAATGAGTTACATCAGCGATTAGTGCGTTTTGGAATCAAACTAGAAAAGAAAAATCTGACCCTTAGAGACAACAAATTTTTAATGTTGGTTTGTTTTTAAAATACATGATATTTATTAATGTTTGAATACCTAGAAACAGGTAATAAAAGTCTGGGTGAACTTCTAAATATAACAGGTTATTGAAAAATAACCAAAAAAAAAATCCCTAAACCCTGTTACCAGTTTATAAACCTATATTGCCAATATATAACTCGCCTTTAAGAGGTGCAACTATTAGTGGAAAAATTTCTTAACTTCGGTGCAAATTGGTTGTTAACAATTACTCGAAATCTCAATCTTATAGCATTTATTTTTTCATAATCGATATTTTGGTATGCACTTATATCTTCTTCAGATCTTACAGATTCTTAAACATCAATTCATGTACACATATATACATTCGTTTAAATATTCATATTTCTGTTTGCTCTCAAAATTGACAACAGAATTCTATTTATTTTCTTCGGGCAGTATTTATATATTCCTTTTTTACCTCCCACTACCCTTGGTAAGAGAGGTAAATCGCATATCGAGATTTAAGGTCCCTAGAATCCAATTTTAACATTTTCACGATGATGTCTGTGTGTATGTGTGGATCGTCCACTCTAACTCAGATACTACCATTCAGCAAATTTGAAACCTTGTATTTCGAACTTTTTCTGTAATGGAAAGAACCCATTAGATTTGGTGAAAATCGGATAACCGGAAATAGCACTTTACTAGAAGCTCAAAATAGTTTTTCTTCGAAAAATACCTTTAAATATTATTTTTTCGAGACTAATGTTATTATAAAAATTAAAGATTATTAAATTTTCTATAGATTTTCATTAATACTTTTTCTATATTTTTTATTGATAAATTTATAAAAATATCTATTATTTAAATCCCAGAGTCTACGCTTTAAACAAACAAAACGCAGTTTTTCAAATGTATGTAACTGACAGATAAATGTCACTATCAAAGAACTAACTTCAAAATAAATATTAGTAACATTTTAAAAAGAAAAAAGTAAATAAAACAATAGAAAAGAAATCTAATACAGTTTCCAGCATAAGTACATATATAGGTATGTATTTAGATTAATAAAAATTAACGATTCACAAAAATGTTTAAGCTAATCCTCATTTTTGGATTAGTGAATTCTATTCTATCTCGGTATTTAAAATTTAATCTTCATTTTATTATAGCGCCGGTGGCTCAATGGTTAGAGCAACGCCTCATGTCATCAGTGCCCTCGGAGCTCTGTGTTCGAATCCCACTAAGGCATGGATGTGTGTGAATGTAAACCCACTCTGTAATTGGGATTTAATCCTGTTGCGGGGTTTAAAAAAAGGTAGTTACTTGAATTAGATTAGACTATATTTTAAGAAATAAACTGTCAAAATTAGAGTAAAAATCCAAAAGTAAGTATTAACTTAATCTTTTTTGTGACTCGGGCTGTAAATGGCGAGAGGTATTGTGTTAGCCACACCAAATTTTTAAATTCCATATCGTGGTCGTCGTAAGTTTCCTGGGTTAACTTAGAGTTATGTTTGAGTTTTCAGTTTCTGTTCTATCCACGTAATGACGTCATAGTGCTACATAGCACGTAGTGATGTCTCATCCGATGAGTTTTGAACTTTTCCGAAGTACGCCTTCAACTTTCCAACGAATTGTTCCTCGCTCTGGTAGCCCGGTCGCCAGGTCTAACGATGTTAATTCAATCATGTTTTACTTCAAAATTTTAAATCTTTCTAAAACTAGGATAGTAGTTTCTTCAAAATATAACTCAGTTACGAAGTTGAAAATCGTTTGGATGTTTCAAAAACTTGGACATTTAGATGTCACAATAAAACGAAACAAAATTTAATCATAACAGAAATTCATTGAGCACTATACATACAATATAAAGAATTGTTTTAGCCAAACATTCATGGACTTGACTCCAGCTTGCCGAATTGTCTTAGTAGAATCTACATTTTATATTTTACAATCGAATTGTGGTAATACATCATATTAGCATAAATTAATCTCTCTGAACTTGCCTGCACGATATTCTTAGATGCCTAAATGTTTCCTCTTCTCTCCCGCATAGTCTGTACCTTCTCTCCCCGCTTGATAACCAGTATTTATTGTTTCTCTAATCATTACCACATCTGAATTTGGCAATCATCTTGATGTTTTTCTTGTCATCTAGTAAATACCGTGGTATTGACATCGTTTGTATTAATTTATATCGTTTGTTGCAATTAGAAATGTTGATCTTACATTGTTGTTCTTCTTGTTGTCCCATTCTCTCTGGTGTAGTTGATAATATGTTTTCTCCATTTATTCGTAGCTTTTCTTGCTTGCCCCCAATTTGTTAGTTTATTGTTTTCTCTCTTTGTCTTATTTATCCTCCATCATTTTTGTAGAATTGATTAAATAAAAATCTGATGTGGCCAGCACATAACCTCTCGCCAGATATTTTACCTGGTTGTACGCATAAAACGAAAAATATTTTTAAATACAAATACATACATTCATGTCTCACTACAAAATAATTCTCACATATATTTGCAAAATCTATGGGATACTTTAATATAAATTATGTACAATACATACATTTTCTTTATATTCAATATCCTGAAATTTTCTTTTTCTACTTTCCTTTTCTTTTTCTTTATATTCGTCATTTTTTCGCAAATTCCTTTTATATTCTTTTTTACGTATATTCTTTTGCGTTGCTGACTTTTTTATTTTCATGATGTATAAATCTTTTTGACAGTGGCTTACAAATATTTTTGACAGTGACATTTATGTGTCAATTACAAACATTTGAATTTTTTGCCTTGTGGTAGTTTGATCTGAGATTTTTTACATCAAATTATTTTATATGCATTTCTCTATCTCTAAATCTATAGAAGATATAATAATGAATTTATATTTATCGAATAAAGAATTTAACGTTCTTTAATATAAGTATTTACATAAATTTTCGATAAATAATATTTAGATGATTTTTTTCTTGTAACTACTACTTCCGGTTGTCCAATTGTTACCAAAACGTATTCAACTCTTCCCACTATTGTTAGATTGAGGAATCCGCAGTTAAAAATGTCTTAAGTGTTATAGTATTTGAGAAATCGTGAATCCAACATCCACACACACACACACACACACACATCCACACACATACGGACATCATCGTAAAAATGTTATAATCAGACATTAAAACGTACTTATTCATTAAAATCTGGATATGCGATTTTTAGCATGAATACAATACCTCTCTTAGCGAGAGGTAATAATACAGTAAATATTAAATTTTGTAAGTACCTATAAGAAGCATAATTTATCGTAGGGGCAAGCCTCAAGATGAAAAAAATCCTCTCGCGATCTTTTGTTATGAAATAGGGCTTTGGAATTTTGTTAACAACACATAGTAGTTTGTCATCTCCACCTGTCTGGAATTTCTTGTTGTCGGGCGGTGTTTATTAAACATAATAAAGGGGACGTTATTTGCTACATTAATTTGAGGGCGTCGCGCTAGTTCTTGGCAGCGACGCCGACGCAGACACCGACGCTGGTAATGCCGTTGTTTATATTCAATTTGTCTGGAAAATTCCACCACGCCAAATGGGACATTGAATTAAAAACGAATTTGTTGTCTTGCACCTGATGTTAATTTATTTGGAGCTGGTATACTTACATGCGGGTAAGCAGATGCTTCTTTCAATTTTCATAAAAATTAATTGGAATTTATTGCTGTCTTCCGTTCGATCTGACTTAACTCTTATTAATAATGCTGGTTTAAGGATTTAGTAACTAAGTTATGTAACTTAATTTTAATCCCACAATTATTTATGAAGGCTTTGGAGGCTAAAAGTATAGTAGGTGATTTAGTGGAAATAGAAAATAAGAAAAAATATTTTATTTATTTATTATGGTAATCACTCTACAGGAAATAATTTCGCATTCAAAGAGGATTAATTAAAATATTCAAGGACTTCACCGAGATTTGAACCCATGACCTTCCTATGTCTAATAGGATCCTCTATCAATTGAGGTATGAAATCCCTCGAAACAATAAAGTTGGTAGAAGATCCTGGGTTTGAATCCTGGTGAAGTCCATGAAATTTTTACAAAAACTTTCTTCATATTTATGTAATTGTTTCGTTCACGATTCTCAGTGTTATATAATTATACAATACTTATTTATTATATAAGTATTAAGTGACATTTTATTTTGCGAGAAGGAAGCTTGGAACTCGAAGCGAAACGGAGTGGTCCGAATCTTCGAACAAAATGAAATCACTTTTAACATGTATATCTACACTATTTTTCTACAAACCCTATTTTTTCATTAAAATTTATATCTACCTATTTCTAATAATTTTTTGGCATATTCCAAAAACGTCGATTTGTTGTTTCATTCGTCATTTCCAATGTAACTTATTCACACTTCACATTTAACACTAGTGTTAAAAGTAATAATGATCTATCACTATCACCTAAAGTTAAACGATTAACGGTCAGTATGGTAGAGCGCTCCAAACAGTTACATGATCCTAGACACCCAATGTTCGGACAAGAACCACTTCGATCACGTCTAAAATCTAGACACAATTTCCTTTCTTCAGTGAATCCAAAGACAGAGACCAAGACTGCAACAAGACGCTTAATGTGGGATGAGACATTAAAGCCAGAAGATAAAGCAATGGGTATCCATCCAGATGAAAAAACTACCACCAGGTAATGATCAGAAATGGCCCATTTGGAAATCGTTAAATCGCCTAAGAAGTCAAGTAGGAAAATGTGTTGTACCAAGCAGAACCCACTTTATGTCATTGTGGTCAAGAACAAATGCCCACCTGCTCTTGTGTACCAACTTAGAAGAGGAATGCACGAGAGAAGATCTGGCTAAGGCAACACCAGCTGCTATAAACTGTGCAATTTTTTGGATGAATACTATTTAGATAGGCCAGTTTTTGTGGACGGTTTTTTCTCAGACATCAAGGAGAGAATCTTCGAAGAAGATGCGTCCTCTCCGTCCTAGTTAATGCCGGGCGATGCATAAGGCCTATTTCCATAATTTCCAAATTTGACTATTTATATGGTTATAACAACAAGCTCAGCTAACTCACTCCATGTGGTCCGGATGCGGTATTTCGCTACCGAAAATCGGTCACTTCAGTATCTAAGGAGTGAGAAATATTTGTTACTAACACTGGTGTCATAAAATGACATTTTTAACCCCAAAGCCTACTTTTTATGGATTTATAGAAAAAATAATTATAATATAAAAATAAAAGATATATTGAGGAAAATAACTATATTTTTTTAATAAATTTTGTTCCTTCGCATATAGTTGACCTTCATGGTCCGATCCTCTATCGTCATTACCGAAATTTACGGACAAAAAGCATATTGGCACAATCAAAAATGGATAATAAGCCGATATGTTGTATTTATTTAAATCTATACATGTATTTATGGAGAAATTTAATTTTTCATTGAACATATATTTCATAACATTCAGGTGGAAAATTACATTGCGAAATGTCAGCGTATTAAAAATACCGAAGAATCTATGGTCTTAAAACTTTATAGATTTTCACTTAATTAACATACATGTAATACGAGATATAAACATTTTCTATTTATGTAATGCTATTGAGTTGAAA
Organism: Harpalus rubripes; assembly: GCA_963082715.1. NCBI lineage: Eukaryota > Metazoa > Arthropoda > Insecta > Coleoptera > Carabidae > Harpalus > Harpalus rubripes. The sequence continues at coordinate 3,778,509 of OY720454.1, read as the reverse complement.
TGCATCTTTGATGTAACTTGTATACCTTGAAACTATTTCATTATTTAACAGTTTTTACACACATGTTTTACTGTACATAAAATAACTTTGTACATATACATATACCGTGTGTCTACTTTTTTTGTGGACCATAGGAAATACAATGGTAAAATTTTAATAATGCTGTAAATTCTGTCCTATTAATTTTAGAACAACAGTGTAAATAAAAAAAATGTTCAGAATTAAAAACTGCATCTAACAAGTCCAAAATTATTGTTTGCGTGCGTTTCGTTTGCGAAAGAGAGGCAAAATGAAAGTAATAATTTTTAGCTACTTACAGAGTGCCATGAGCACTATCACAAAATTTTAAACAGTTGTATTGCTTGAATTTGGCAGATGACATCTGTCATACAGTTTTTAATATTATTGAATTCATTAAATTATTTATCAGTAAGCATGGATACATTTGCCATCGCAGAAAAAACTCAATGGAACAATATTAACAATTAAATATCAATTAATAAACTTTTATCTGTCAAAGTCAAGTAATATGACTATTTAAATTGCATATTTTGTCTTGCATAGCACTCTGTAAAAAGCTTAAAGACGCATATTTTATTTTACGTTTATCTCATGGCAAAAACCTATTATATCAACAAATTTAGGCTAATTTGATGCAGTATTTAATTCTGAACATTTTTTATGTTTACACTTTAGTTATAAAATTAATAGGGCAGAATGTACAGCCATATTAAAATTTTACCATTGTATCTCCTATGGTCCATAAAAAAAGTAGACACACGCTATGTATTCGAACAACCTCATTAATACTATAAAAATTTTAGATAGAAATTTTTTTAATGATTTTATTTTTATAAATACAATACAAAAAAAAATTATATAATAAATATATATCGTATAAAATAAATAATAAATATAAATTAAAATTATCCGTTATTTTTGTGTGCATTGTAACAATAGGAAACCACATAAAGCAAATATTATTTCAATTCAATAACCAATAAATGTATAAACCAATTTATTGTCTACTGTTGAAACAAAAACACTCCATGCGTGAATAATAATTATAAATCATATGTGCAGCAAATGGAATACACCGTATTAAATTCATAATTCATCATTATTAAAATATATGATCCGTGTAGAGATTATTCCATCGCTGTTTATTATAAATGAAATATACTCCTCTCTGCACTGAAGGAATCGCGCTCTGTGACTAACTAAGGTCACTACATCATGTTTTTTTATTAAGCAATTAAACTAACTGTATATTTTAGTTTTAGATGAAAGTTTACTACCGAGAAGAATTGTTTCATTTGAAATTAATTGTCTACATTTATATTTATATCTGAAAATTAAGAGAGAAGTCATTTTACACTTAGAAGAATTAAAGTTTAATTAGTTTTTACATTAAGTTTACAAATAATACTAGCAAGAATTTATTAATAACTAATAGGTAATGCATCCAATAGAACTACTTTTCTCCAAAATTTCATCCTCTAATTCATCCCAGTTAAATCACGGTTAATAAAACTTGTCGCTCCTGAAAAGTAAAAGATGTTTTATTAAGCGTCGATGGGAGCCAACAGGAAGAAATAGTGGGATAAATTTAATGAGAATGTGTAGGTATTTTTAGTTACAAAAAATATTTTTTAATGTTTAATCCGTTTTACTGATGACAGAATGTGTTAACAGATGTTAATATTGAAACAGTTTAGAGATCACAATTTGATGATAAATTGGATATTTTAGAGGTAAGTCAAATTATTTACTAACTTATCACATTTTCTGGTGACCGTAAATGAAAAGAAGAAAGTAGAGAAAATGAACTAGACAAAAATTCGTTGTTTATAATAAAAATTATTTAAAAATAAGTGTAGTTTTACTGCCTGTTACTTTTGGAACAGCCTATATACAAATATGGCTGCTGATGTATATTATAGAGAATTTTATGTAAATTCGAATTTTCAACGTAAACGTTGCTAGCATTAACCGTTTAGTAGCTACAGGCAAAAATATAGGAAATGATCTAGACAAAAATTCATCATTTATTATAAAAATTATTCAAAAATAAGTGTACTTTTAACTGCCTGTAACTTTTGGAACAGCGTATATACAAATATGTCTGCTGATGTATATTATAGAGAATTTCATGTAGATTCCAAATTTTCAACGTACAAGTTGCTAGCTTTAACCGTTTAGAAGCTACAGGCAAAAGTAGAGAAAATGAACTAGATAAAAATTCGTTGTTTATAATAAAAATTATTTAAAAATAAGTATGTTTAACTGCCTGTAACTTTTGGAACAGCCTATATACAAATATGTCTGCTGATGTATACTATAGAGAATTTCATGTAGATTCCAAATTTTCAACGTACACGTTGCTAGCATTAACCGTTTAGTAGCTACAGGCAATAATATAGAAAATGAGCTAGACAAAAATTCATCGTTTATTATAAAAATTATTCAAAAATAAGTGTATGTTTAATTGCCTGTTACTTTTGGAACAGCCTATATACAAATATGTCTGCTGATGTATATTATAGAGAATTTCATGTAGATTCCAAATTTTCAACGTACACGTTGCTAGCATTAACCGTTTAGTAACTACAGGCAAAAGTAGAGAAAATGAACTAGACAAAAATTCCTTGTTTATAATAAAAATTATTTAAAAATAAGTGTATGTTTAACTGCCTGTAACTTTTGGAACAGCCTATATACAAATATGTCTGCTGATGTATATTATAGAGAATTTCATGTAGATTCCAAATTTTCAACGTACACGTTGCTAGCATTAACCGTTTAGTAGCTACAGGCAAAAATATAGAAAATGAACTAGACAAAAATTCGTTGTTTATAATAGAAATTACTTAAAAATAAGTGTAGTTTTACTGCCGGTTACAGCCTATATACAAATATGTCTGCTGATGTATATTATAGAGAATTTCATGTAGATTCCAAATTTTCAACGTACACGTTGCTAGCATTAACCGTTTAGTAGCTACAGGCAATAATATAGAAAATGAGCTAGACAAAAATTCATCGTTTATTATAAAAATTATTCAAAAATAAGTGTATGTTTAATTGCCTGTAACTTTTGGAACAGCCCATATACAAATATGTCTGCTGATCTATATTATAGAGAATTTCATGTAGATTCCAAATTTTCAACGTACACGTTGCTAGCATTAACCGTTTAGTACCTACAGTCAAAAGTAGAGAAAATGAACTAGACAAAAATTCGTTGTTTATAATAAAAATTATTTAAAAATAAGTGTATGTTTACTGCCTGTAACTTTTGGAACAGCCTATATACAAATATATCTGCTGATGTATATTATAGAGAATTTCATGTAGATTCCTAATTTTCAACGTACACGTTGCTAGCATTAACCGTTTAGTAGCTACAGGCAAAAATATAGAAAATGAGCTAGACAAAAATTCATCATTTATTATAAAAATTATTCAAAAATAAGTGTATGTTTAATTGTCTGTAACTTTTGGAACAGCCTATATACAAATATGTCTGCTGATGTATATTATAGAGAATTTCATGTAAATTCCAAATTTTCAACGTACACGTTGCTAGCATTAACCGTTTAGTACCTACAGGCAAAAGTAGAGAAAATGAACTAGACAAAAATTCGTTGTTTATAATAAAAATTATTTAAAAATAAGTGTATGTCTACTGCCTGTAACTTTTGGAACAGCCTATATACAAATATGTCTGCTGATGTATATTATAGAGAATTTCATGTAGATTCCTAATTTTCAACGTACACGTTGCTAGCATTAACCGTTTAGTAGCTACAGGCAAAAATATAGAAAATGAGCTAGACAAAAATTCATCATTTATTATAAAAATTATTCAAAAATAAGTGTATGTTTAATTGCCTGTAACTTTTGGAACAGCCTATATACAAATATGTCTGCTGATGTATATTATATAGAATTTCATGTAGATTCCAAATTTTCAACGTACACGTTGCTAGCATTAACCGTTTAGTACCTACAGTCAAAAGTAGAGAAAATGAACTAGACAAAAATTCGTTGTTTATAATAAAAATTATTTAAAAATAAGTGTATGTTTACTGCCTGTAACTTTTGGAACAGCCTATATACAAATATGTCTGGTGATGTATATTATAGAGAATTTCATGTAGATTTCTAATTTTCAACGTACACGTTGCTAGCATTAACCGTTTAGTAGCTACAGGCAAAAATATAGAAAATGAGCTAGACAAAAATTCATCATTTATTATAAAAATTATTCAAAAATAAGTGTATGTTTAATTGCCTGTAACTTTTGGAACAGCCTATATACAAATATGTCTGCTGATGTATATTATAGAGAATTTCATGTAGATTCCAAATTTTCAACGTACACGTTGCTAGCATTAACCGTTTAGTACCTACAGTCAAAAGTAGAGAAAATGAACTAGACAAAAATTCGTTGTTTATAATAAAAATTATTTAAAAATAAGTGTATGTTTACTGCCTGTAACTTTTGGAACAGCCTATATACAAATATGTCTGCTGATGTATATTATAGAGAATTTCATGTAGATTCCTAATTTTCAACGTACACGTTGCTAGCATTAACCGTTTAGTAGCTACAGGCAAAAATATAGAAAATGAGCTAGACAAAAATTCATCATTTATTATAAAAATTATTCAAAAATAAGTGTATGTTTAATTGCCTGTAACTTTTGGAACAGCCTATATACAAATATGTCTGCTGATGTATATTATAGAGAATTTCATGTAGATTCCAAATTTTCAACGTACACGTTGCTAGCATTAACCGTTTAGTACCTACAGGCAAAAGTAGAGAAAATGAACTAGACAAAAATTCGTTGTTTATAATAAAAATTATTTAAAAATAAGTGTATGTTTACTGCCTGTAACTTTTGGAACAGCCTATATACAAATATGTCTGCTGATGTATATTATAGAGAATTTCATGTAGATTCCAAATTTTCAACGTACACGTTGCTAGCATTAACCGTTTAGTACCTACAGGCAAAAGTAGAGAAAATGAACTAGACAAAAATTCGTTGTTTATAATAAAAATTATTTAAAAATGAGTGTATGTTTACTGCCTGTAACTTTTGGAACAGCCTATATACAAATATGTCTGCTGATGTATATTATAGAGAATTTCATGTAGATTTCTAATTTTCAACGTACACGTTGCTAGCATTAACCGTTTATTAGGTACAGGCAAAAATGTAGAAAATGAGCTAGACAAAAATTCATCATTTATTATAAAAATTATTCAAAAATAAGTGTATGTTTAATTGCCTGTAACTTTTGGAACAGCCTATATACAAATATGTCTGCTGATGTATATTATAGAGAATTTCATGTAGATTCCAAATTTTCAACGTACACGTTGCTAGCATTAACCGTTTAGTACCTACAGGCAAAAGTAGAGAAAATGAACTAGACAAAAATTCGTTGTTTATAATAAAAATTATTTAAAAATAAGTGTATGTTTACTGCCTGTAACTTTTGGAACAGCCTATATACAAATATGTCTGCTGATGTATATTATAGAGAATTTCATGTAGATTTCTAATTTTCAACGTACACGTTGCTAGCATTAACCGTTTAGTAGCTACAGGCAAAAATATAGAAAATGAGCTAGACAAAAATTCATCATTTATTATAAAAATTATTCAAAAATAAGTGTATGTTTACTGCCTGTAACTTTTGGAACAGCCTATATACAAATATGTCTGCTGATGTATATTATAGAGAATTTCATGTAGATTCCTAATTTTCAACGTACACGTTGCTAGCATTAACCGTTTATTAGCTACAGGCAAAAATATAGAAAATGAGCTAGACAAAAATTCATCATTTATTATAAAAATTATTCAAAAATAAGTGTATGTTTAATTGCCTGTAACTTTTGGAACAGCCTATATACAAATATGTCTGCTGATGTATATTATAGAGAATTTCATGTAAATTCCAAATTTTCAACGTACACGTTGCTAGCATTAACCGTTTAGTACCTACAGGCAAAAGTAGAGAAAATGAACTAGACAAAAATTCGTTGTTTATAATAAAAATTATTTAAAAATAAGTGTATGTCTACTGCCTGTAACTTTTGGAACAGCCTATATACAAATATGTCTGCTGATGTATATTATAGAGAATTTCATGTAGATTCCTAATTTTCAACGTACACGTTGCTAGCATTAACCGTTTAGTAGCTACAGGCAAAAATATAGAAAATGAGCTAGACAAAAATTCATCATTTATTATAAAAATTATTCAAAAATAAGTGTATGTTTAATTGCCTGTAACTTTTGGAACAGCCTATATACAAATATGTCTGCTGATGTATATTATAGAGAATTTCATGTAGATTCCAAATTTTCAACGTACACGTTGCTAGCATTAACCGTTTAGTACCTACAGTCAAAAGTAGAGAAAATGAACTAGACAAAAATTCGTTGTTTATAATAAAAATTATTTAAAAATAAGTGTATGTTTACTGCCTGTAACTTTTGGAACAGCCTATATACAAATATGTCTGGTGATGTATATTATAGAGAATTTCATGTAGATTTCTAATTTTCAACGTACACGTTGCTAGCATTAACCGTTTAGTAGCTACAGGCAAAAATATAGAAAATGAGCTAGACAAAAATTCATCATTTATTATAAAAATTATTCAAAAATAAGTGTATGTTTAATTGCCTGTAACTTTTGGAACAGCCTATATACAAATATGTCTGCTGATGTATATTATAGAGAATTTCATGTAGATTCCAAATTTTCAACGTACACGTTGCTAGCATTAACCGTTTAGTACCTACAGTCAAAAGTAGAGAAAATGAACTAGACAAAAATTCGTTGTTTATAATAAAAATTATTTAAAAATAAGTGTATGTTTACTGCCTGTAACTTTTGGAACAGCCTATATACAAATATGTCTGCTGATGTATATTATAGAGAATTTCATGTAGATTCCTAATTTTCAACGTACACGTTGCTAGCATTAACCGTTTAGTAGCTACAGGCAAAAATATAGAAAATGAGCTAGACAAAAATTCATCATTTATTATAAAAATTATTCAAAAATAAGTGTATGTTTAATTGCCTGTAACTTTTGGAACAGCCTATATACAAATATGTCTGCTGATGTATATTATAGAGAATTTCATGTAGATTCCAAATTTTCAACGTACACGTTGCTAGCATTAACCGTTTAGTACCTACAGGCAAAAGTAGAGAAAATGAACTAGACAAAAATTCGTTGTTTATAATAAAAATTATTTAAAAATAAGTGTATGTTTACTGCCTGTAACTTTTGGAACAGCCTATATACAAATATGTCTGCTGATGTATATTATAGAGAATTTCATGTAGATTCCAAATTTTCAACGTACACGTTGCTAGCATTAACCGTTTAGTACCTACAGGCAAAAGTAGAGAAAATGAACTAGACAAAAATTCGTTGTTTATAATAAAAATTATTTAAAAATGAGTGTATGTTTACTGCCTGTAACTTTTGGAACAGCCTATATACAAATATGTCTGCTGATGTATATTATAGAGAATTTCATGTAGATTTCTAATTTTCAACGTACACGTTGCTAGCATTAACCGTTTATTAGCTACAGGCAAAAATATAGAAAATGAGCTAGACAAAAATTCATCATTTATTATAAAAATTATTCAAAAATAAGTGTATGTTTAATTGCCTGTAACTTTTGGAACAGCCTATATACAAATATGTCTGCTGATGTATATTATAGAGAATTTCATGTAGATTCCAAATTTTCAACGTACACGTTGCTAGCATTAACCGTTTAGTACCTACAGGCAAAAGTAGAGAAAATGAACTAGACAAAAATTCGTTGTTTATAATAAAAATTATTTAAAAATAAGTGTATGTTTACTGCCTGTAACTTTTGGAACAGCCTATATACAAATATGTCTGCTGATGTATATTATAGAGAATTTCATGTAGATTTCTAATTTTCAACGTACACGTTGCTAGCATTAACCGTTTAGTAGCTACAGGCAAAAATATAGAAAATGAGCTAGACAAAAATTCATCATTTATTATAAAAATTATTCAAAAATAAGTGTATGTTTACTGCCTGTAACTTTTGGAACAGCCTATATACAAATATGTCTGCTGATGTATATTATAGAGAATTTCATGTAGATTCCTAATTTTCAACGTACACGTTGCTAGCATTAACCGTTTAGTAGCTACAGGCAAAAATATAGAAAATGAGCTAGACAAAAATTCATCATTTATTATAAAAATTATTCGAAAATAAGTGTATGTTTAATTGCCTGTAACTTTTGGAACAGCCTATATACAAATATGTCTGCTGATGTATATTATAGAGAATTTCATGTAGATTCCAAATTTTCAACGTACACGTTGCTAGCATTAACCGTTTAGTAGCTACAGGCAATAATATAGAAAATGAGCTAGATAAAAATTCATCGTTTATTAAAAAAATTATTCAAAAATAAGTGTATGTTTAATTGCCTGTAACTTTTGGAACAGCGTATATACAAATATGTCTGCTGATGTATATTATAGAGAATTTCATGTAGATTCCATATTTTCAGCGTACACGTTCTAGCAGCAAGCGCTTATTTTTATAGCGAGACTCTCGTGCGAGAACGAGATGAGACCCAAAAAAAAGTGCGAGATCGAAAGCGAGATCGAGAATACAGATCCGAAAACGGGACGAGATCGATATTTTAAAATTATCGTTTCGTCTCGTCTCGCGTGCATCACTAAACTGGGCTTGGCCAACATCTGAAAAATGACCAAGAGGTTTATTAAGATGCTGAAATCTTGACCAAATTAGAATGTACGGAGTGGACTCAGCCTTCATAGAAGCCAATGGAACCAAGAGAATATGGGCATACAAATATGTGAACTCTGCATCAATGCTTTTTTAGTGGAATGAATGATGTGCCACGTTTTGAAATCCATGTAGAAATTAATAACGCTATTTCCGTCATAAAACCCCCATAACCACAAATTTTACAACTCAATTTGTGAGGTTATTTACAAGAATGCTAGAAGAAAGTTAACAAGTTCTCGAGCATGTTTGTACAAGCAAACTAAAATCAAGATAAACCAAGCTAAAGAGAAAAATCCCAGTCGACAATATGGTGTGTGGTGTCATAAAAAGGGGTTAATTTGAAACAGTGTGAAGTCGGTGTGGTGTCTCGGCTGTCGACGATGAAGCTTACGAAATACTGTCGCGTCGCGATCGTAAAACCGGGTGGAGTCTGCGACAGACAGACAAGACCGGTGCGTGCTAGCAATTGCCACATTGCCCCAGCACTAGATTTCAAATAGTGGATCTATGATTCATTTCAATAAAAACTTTAGCACAAAACAATGAAACGCTTCTGGACTATGAAACTACAAAGAAATCTTTTAGCACCCTTGCAATTGCAAATTGCTTTAAGTCTGGAAAAATTGTACGAAAACCCAGGGTTAGATTTTGTGGAAATTGATCTCTTTTAGCTTTAAGTATACGTCTCATATACAATTCCAAAAATTATAATTTTTTCGTATTCCTCTTCGCTACATCTATGTGAAGAGCTGATTAAATTTTGGTTAGAATTGGTCAACCGGAAGTACGCTCATTTGAAGATTTTAACTTTAACAGTTTTTCTTGAAAAAACGATGTTAATATCATTTTTTCACATTTAATGTTATTATAAATATTAAAGAATATTTTATTCTCTATAAGATTTGAATGCATTTTGTACTTCATATTAAATTGATATAGAGTTAAAAAAAATATAAAGAAATTAAATATCATATATATTAGCCAGCTATGCTATAACTCTGGAAACATCTGATATATTAAGAAAATTCTGATTGAAAGGTATCAGTGTCAAGTGCAGTTGACAGAATGTATGTGTTATAATTTTGCTAGAAATATAAAATCTTTTGCTTTCTGAAAAGAATTTGTTTAAAATACGTATACAACTGTCTTAAGGTAATGTACAATAAATAGAATCTAGTGCAAGGAACTTTCTGTACCTATTACATTTATACAAATTACATAGAACTGACGGAATGTAATGTGCTGGCCACATCAGATTTTACCTTCCGTCACCTTTAGGTAAGGAAGGTATTGTCTTTGGTCAAAAAATTCGATGATGAGTTTTTAATCAATAAGCACGTTTTAGGGTCCCTAGAATGCGAATTTACTATTTTTACGATGATGTCTGTATGTGGGTGTGTGTGTGTGTGTGTGTGGATGTGTGTGTATGTGTGGATGTGTGTGTGTGTGTGTGGATGTGTGTGTGTGGATGTGTGTGTGTGTGTGTGTGTGTGTAACAAAATTTTCGTCTGCGATAACTCTAATACTACAGTTTCAAAAATTATAATTTTTTCGTATACTTGTTCGTTACATCCATATGAAGAGCTGATTAGATTTTGGTTACAATTGGTCAACCGGAAGTACCACCATTTGAAGATTTTAACAGTTTTTCTTGAAAAAACTATGTTAAATATCATTTTTTCACATTTAATGTTATTATAAATATTAAAGAATATTTTATTCTTAGTTAAAAGTTAAAATATTATAAAGAAATTAAATTTCATAAAGTAGCTATAGCTATGAAAACAGCTACTATTTTAAGAAAATTCTGATTGAAAGGTGTCAGCACGATGTCAGTGTCAAGTGAAATTGACATAGTGTGTGTCTTATAATTTTACTGGAAATATAGGATCTTTTGCTTTCTGTATGCGGAATTTGTATAAAATACATACAACTGCTTTAAGGTAATGTACAAGAAATAATAATAATAAATCTTTTATTTCTGCAGATACATTACACTGTATATAGGAAACGTCACAAAATAATAATTTAAGACATAAATTTTCTGTATGAAATTTGCATAAAATACATGCAGCTGCCGGAAGGTAATGTACAAGAAATAGAATATTTAGCAAGGAACTTTCCGTATGAAATTTGTACAAAATACATAGAACTGACGGAAGGTAATGTGCTGGTCACATCAGATTTTTTTGAATTATTTTCAGTCCATATACTGCAATTTTGTTTTCGTTCAGCCAAAAATAAGCCTCGTTGGAAATTATTTTTTGACCGAAATTACAAATTACAGAACGCGAATTTACGTAATATCTCATGATTAATTGTCAAACTTTAGTGATTGTTTTTGTCAATTCAGATGCTTAAAAATTCTTAGGCTTGCTGAATGAGAGCAATTGAAAATCCGGATGTACCATTTGAAAAATCTTGTATAAATAGTGTTTGTATTATACACCTAGTATTTAATTTATTATAAAATATAAAGAAAAACCAGAAACATCTTTACGGTTTTCAAACTCGCAAATGTCAGCTGTGAAATTGTGGTTAGCCATCTGGGTGGTTTAAGACGTGTAACTTGTGGTTGTCGGTACACAGCAAATTCATTGGGTAAATATCTTGAGCGTGGGCGGTTTAGATAAAACAAACTTTGTTTGAACTGCACCGATCTTCAAACATACACTCCAACGTCTAGAAATTTGTCTGGTTCCACTTGCAACACTCTATCAGTGTACTGATTTATAATTATAACATTCTCTAGGAAAACTTAGGAAACATAAAAATCATGTTTCCATTCATAATAGACAAATATTAAAGAAAATTCATTTCCTATTACATATTAAATAGTTATTTAAGTATCAAGGTCAGTAAGTGCTACCTACCGATTGAGGATGATCTCCAATACATCCGATACCGATAGAAGAGCACTTACTGACCGCAATGCTTATTAAATTTTTTGCATGATCGACGCACAAGTAAAAAAATAAGATTTAAAAATTATTGTTATATTAAAAAAAATTGTTATCCTTTTTAAAGAAAATTGTTTGTAGGGATGTATGTTTATTTTACTGGCAAGATATCAGTTTTTATTAGCGAAGGGAAGTAAGGATTGTCCTTACTTCCCTACAGCTGAACTGAACTTCCCTCTTTGTGAAATACCAACAGTTAGATATTGTAAACTTGTGTCAAATATTTATTCATTCTTATAATTTATAATTTTGAATTTAATTTCTATCAACTTGTACTTATTTTATAAATGTTTCCATTCAAAAGTTACCGTTGACGTGACAAATGTGACTGGTGACGTTTTTCTTCTTAAATGTTCCATGGAATAATTAGATTTTTTTTAATGTATCAATATTCAACTGAATTCCTTGACAGCCTTGACATATCTGGCAATAAAAATGAACAGGTAAAAAATAAATCATCGAACTTATTTGCTAGCCCTCGCTATCGCTCGGGCGCCAAATCGTCCTCGATTATTAAATGGTAGCTCCATAGCTTGTAGCATAAATAACTATTATTTACTTACCGCCTCTGCCTCTTGATCCGTAATTGATTCACATCACTTACCGATTAGTAATTTGTAAATAAAGCCTGCAGCCTTGGAAACCCTATCGGTAAACATTTAAAAAAAATCTGATCATGCAAAAGACTCGAAAACTAGTGCATTTCGGTATAAACAACAAATATGTCCGAATCAAACGCTTGATTGACGTTTACTAAAGGAAAGAAATTGTAAATAGATCATCTCAGCCATCGGGATTTGAATCCGAGATCTTTACCTTACCCGGGTAACGTTCTAACCAAATACCTTTACCCGTTACATTTAATTTATTACCCCACCAAAGGTAGCTAAGATAATCTTTTCACAATTTCTTTTGTCTAAATACCTGACTGTTAACTAATTGCTAATATTTGCTAAACTATAAATTAAATTACAGTACTGTCAAAATACTGCCCCTAGAATTAGAAGTTACTAAATATTTTGTATCTTCCAGTTGCATTGTGTGTAATATAATCAAATATTTAGATCAGTTTATTAACAACAAATTAAGTTACAGCGACTGTCGCATGCAATTATACTACTGGGACAATTTCCACGATTAAATTGTAGAGTACTATAAGCATATAATTAGTTCTAGTACTTAATTAACAATTTGATTTCTATTCAAGTATCTTCTCTCATTTCATATAACGTGGTAACAATGAAAATAACATAAAATACTTATATGAAAAACAAGCCAAATATTACTTATGCTGTTTTTTTTTATTTTATTACTTTTAAAACTCTTTCGAATGGTGATGCTCATTTTTTTATCTCAATTGCTTTGCTTCAAACAACAAAAATGCTATTAAGTAAATTTATAGAGTAAAAATAAGGATTATAACCGATAAATGTTTTTCAGAGTAAGCAATACACAGCTAAAATGACCTTCTCTTAATTAATGGAACAACTTTTTACTAAGTTCTGAGTTAACCAACTATTTAATTATTAAATTATTTATTTATTTATTATAGTGTAAAGGTTTAACAAAAATATGAGCACAAGCTTTAAGAATATACACTGAAGATTATCAGTACCAGGGCCAGTGGCGTAACTAAGAGTTCGGGGGCCCGCCCGCAAAATGTTTTTGGGGCCGGTTTTAATTGTAGCGTTTATTATGAGGAACTACAAACCACAAGAACTTGTGGAAATTGTGACTAGGCTCACTTTCATCTGAGCTGACATGTTAAGACGCAAAATTGCCAATATGGAAAGCCTGAAAATCCAAGACTAGGCACCTTTACATCCCACCGAAGTCATTGTATGTTGTGGTGTGGCATTTTATGAAAATGTGATTGGCGCGTTTTCTTTTTTTTGTAAATAAAATTGGTGGCACAGTCCACTGGTAAAAGTTACAGGCATTTGATTCATACATTTTTGGTATCCCATATGAAAGAACTTGGACAAAATATAGTATTAGCAAGACTAGCCTAACCTCGGCTTCGCCGAGTTTAGCCTAGGGCTCCGCCGATAGTGTTTTATAATAGTCTACACGGACTGGACTTCACATTAGTCTAGTTAGGAATATTTGTTTTTTACCTAGTTACTTATGACATATTTGGCAACACTGTTCAAGTACATATGAAACGTCAAAATTTATAATTTTTAATTAAAATCTTTTTGGCCTTTTTTACCTGTGCGGATATAATTGCCCATTCTCAAAATTTATAATTATGAATTAAACTTCTTTCAAATTGTCTCCATTTCATAAATATTTCCATTTAAAGGTTCAAAATGACATGACAAACATGGCGTTCTTCGTCTTAAAATTTTCACGGAGAACTGTGAGCATTACAGTGACCTATTGTTTCTGTCCCAATTTTCAATCTTTAATAATGTTTTACACAAAAACTATGCATCCTACAGAAATTTGATCCATTAGAAGGGAGCTGAAGCCAATCATTTCCTACAACTTGGTACAAATTTTACGAAAATCGGTCGCTCCGTTTAAGCTGTAGCCTTGTCTAAAGTTTGGCGATTGGCTTTTTGATTAAAATATATATAGAGAGTGAATCATGCCTTTTAGTATTAAGGATGGATCAGTATCATACAGTTTAAATAGTAGCAATTTTGCGAAAATCTTTCTCGTATCGTTATTTAATCCCACGTTTTGGTAATACACATTGGCCGCCAGGTGTCCTGATTTGACAGCCCCAGACTTCTTTTTATGGGGTTATTTTAAAGGGATCAGTTGCAGGAAAATATTTGCTAAGAAATCGAAATTCAACCGGCCGAAATGTGGTAGAAAATAAAGAGCGGATAAGGGGCCCCATAGCCAATATTATTTTTGGAAATTGACAATTAAAAAAATAAAGGACTAAATAAATTTGTATGTTGTTACAAAAAAAAGATTAAATTCAAAATTTCGCAGTAGTAACAAAATTATAAATCATGTAAAGTGGGGCCTCTCTAGAGCCGGGGGCCCGCCCGCAATGAGGGCCCTGCGGGCCCGTTAGTTACGGCACTGACCAGGGCTACATGATGCTTTGACTTTATTAATAGAGTCTAAAATGTCATTCTCAGTTTTATGTAAAATATTAAGTACATTGTCTCTTATAGTTCTCAAGATCTCCTTGTTCATTAATTCCATTATAATATCTGTAATATGTATGGGTATCAGTTTCTTTGAAAAATGCAGTTAATTTGTATGACATTTAATTATAAAACATTATACTTACATATCCTTGTCATTTAGCATATTATATCAACGGACTAAAATTATTATTAATGTTGCAATAAATAATAATACAAGTTCATAATAAACAAACATAAATCACAACACCACAACAGTGTCTAACGCCTACAACAAACGGATTTAACGCTTCGCTAAATCATTAACCTTCAATAGGCTAAAAATAATATTAACGTAATGTAACTACACGTCATTAGAAACTTCCGGACCAAAGCAAAACACACCCAGAAAATATATTCGCATATATTTCAATATATTAGCACCTGTGGGAAATATATCTCATCGTATAATTGGCATTTAAGCACAAACTAAAATTTGACGAAAGATTTTCTGGGATTGTGAATTATTATCCAATATTACATGGCAGTACTGCACGTTGCAGATGATGATTTTCACATATATCATAATCTCACGTATTTGATAATATAATATGCATCATTCAAATTATATGCGAGTAATCCTCTTCGTTAATTAAATAATAATAATAATATGTGACAGATATTTCCAAATGTATTTGCGGATGATTATAATATTGGATTTTCAAATATATCTGCAATTCTATTGCAAATTATAATAAACCTAATATGTAGATATATTTTAAAATGAATGTAGTATTAATTGAAATAGAATAACTGACGATATACTATAAAATATTTCCAATTTGTATTTTTTAATTCTTACAACAAACAAAGGAGTCTCAGAGATCGTTAGTATGAACAAATGATTAAGAATGTTTAGCAAGCAGTTGACAAGCTTTGTTTTTCTCTCTCAATCGTTTATAGATTAGCGTAAAGCACGAAATATAATAACTAAGGAGTGGGCAAATCGTATCTAGTCGCTATTGAAAAGTGTCCCCCAAAGTGTAACATGAAAGACAAAGAAAGTAGAGAGAGAAATAGTCAGTAAAAGGTCTACAAAAAAAAAAACATTAAAATTTTATATGAAACATTTTTCTCAATTTCTAAGTTATTTGAAAATTAAATATTGGTGAAGGTCACCGCAACATTTAACTTAATACAATTATTTGTTTAAAAAAAAACAAAAGATCAAGTAAGATTACCTCTGAAAAGTAAACAAAAAATCTCGTTTAATGAAAGTCGTAACTATTATAGTTTTCGAGATAGCAGAAGTAAACCCCGTAAAAACTATTTTTTCACTGCCTTATATCTCGGAAACTATTGAAGATCGGACCCATGTTAATTAGCTTTTTTTTACTTATTTTGGTTAGTACTATATGCCCTTAAATTTTTACCTTCCGTCCACCTTTAGGTAAGGAAGGTATTGTCTTTGGTCAAAAAATTCGGTGGTGAGTTTTTAATGAATAAGCACGTTTTAAGGTCTCTAGAATACGATTTTACTATTTTTAGGATGATGTCTGTGTGTGTGTGTGTGTGTGTGTGTGTGTGTGTGTGTGTGTATGTGTGTGTGTGTGTGTGTGTGTGTGGATGTGTGTGTGTGTGTGGATGTGTGTGTGTGTGTGTGTGTGTGTGTGTGTGTGTCTACGATAACTCTAATACTACAATTTCAAAAATTATAATTCTTTCTTATTCCTCTTCGTTGCATCCATATGAAGAGCTGATTGGATTTTGGTTATAATTGGTCAACCGGAAGTTCCCTCATTTGAAGATTGTAACAGTTTTTCTTGAAGAAACGATGTTAAATATCATTTTTTCACATTTAATGTTATTATAAATATTAAATAACATTGTATTCTCTATACGATTTGACTGCATTTTATACTTCATATTAAATGGATATAGAGTTATAAAATTATAAAGAAATTAAATTTCATAAATTAGCCAGCTATGCTAGAAACAGCTACTATATTAAGAAAATTCTGATTGAAAGATGTCAGTGTCAATTGACATATTCGTAGTATATTTGTTATAATTTTACCCGAAATATCGGATGTTTTTGCTCGAAACTTTCTGTATGGAATTAGTATAAAATACATACAACTGTCGATAGGTAATGTACATACAAGAAATTTAGAATCTTTTGCAAGGAACTTTCTGTATGGATTTTATACAAAATACATACGCATTTACGAAAATTCTACCTGTAGATATAGCATCTACCGACTGTGTTCGAAAACACGAGTGGTAAAAAGTTACCTTGTTCGAAAATTGTTCAATATCTACCAGATCAATCCACCGGATTCTTGAAGAAGCGAGCGTGTTAAAAGTGGAAATATGTTCAAAGTAGGACTCTGCTCAGTTTGTTAACTTTGTCAAATTTCTAACCTGTTTTAAATTTTCAAACTTTTTCATAGGTTATGAATCTTTCCTGTTTACTACTTGCTTTCTTAAAATATCGATTCCGGTTTACCGGTAACAGTTCACCGGTAGAATTTTCGTAAATACCTCATATAACTGACGGAAGGTAATGTGCTGGCCACATCAGATTTTTTTACAGTGTTTTTGAAACAGCCTGTATATTATACTTCGTGGCGTAAAGTAAACCACTAATACTCACCATTGAAATATGAAACTACACTGTAGTTTTGACTTTTGAATCAAATAATAATCAGACATACGTTTTTCTGTTCATATACTAATCAGCGTTAGGTATTTTTTGAGCGAACTATATTATATAATTTTAAAGTACTTTATCAGTGCAACAGCTTTTCTAACCAAAAACCTACTTCTTGGGATTTTTGCGACCTCTTACACTATAAAAAAACACTAAATTTCAATAAGATACAATAGCCTTTATAAGATGTAATATTACAATAGTCTTATTCCTTTATAGAAAATGTATATTGTCTTTTGACAAAGAAAAGCTTGATTACTTTTTGTTTACAGGAGAGTTTGATGTTCACTTTAAGATCTTGAAGGTTGCTTTTTCAAATCGTATACATATAAAGCTTACATTCATTGATAAAAAATAAACAAATAATTCGTAATTTGAAATTATTTTTTGTTTGTTTTATTATTGACAATCTAGCAATACTTATCACTTATTGAGTTATTAAAATTTATCTGTAGTACTTTCATGTTTGACATATATGTACAATACTTGTATTTTATTTAATCAAAATGTTTATCTCCAGTTATATTTGTATTAACTTTGCTATCACACTGATCAGAGAGCACTCTAGATATTTAAATAAACAAAATGTTGTTACAACTCTCATCAGCTTTTAGTCTGATGTTTCTTCCCACAACATCCATCTGGTTTACGCGCGATAGTATCAATATATTTGAATGCAAATCCTGAATCCTCGGCTCGCAGGCAATACATTCCAGAATCCCGACCTCGAACTTTAACTGGCTCGTGTGATTCGTTCACAACATCGATTAGCTGCCTGCTGGCTGACTCGACTCGGCTTTGCCTCCCTTTACTTTACGTTTACACGATGCTACATCACAGCAGAGCGTCACAGGATCTGCCTACAGCCTGGCGGGCAGCTACTGACTCATGGATTGATGGAGGAAGGATTATTTTCGAAAATAGGCCAACAATCGCGGATTTTTAGTTTGTTTGGGGTTACACTGTATTAAGTGGTTAAGTAGACTTAAGGATTCATAATATTTAATACAAAATTTCATAAATAGTGCACGTTTTCCTTCTAGGCAGTTCTGATCCAGCCTTTTATGTGTCCATAGCAGCACAGTTGCTTTTGTTTTCTTTCCTGGTTACTACTTATGTTTTCATTTATTTCCCTGTGATCTTCCTGAGGTATTTCATTTCCGTTGTTGTTTTTGTTTTCTTATCCATTTATTTTTACCTCCCGCTACCCTTGGTAAGGGAGGTATAAGGATCGTACTAAAAATCACATATCGAGATTTTGGTAAATGACCACGTTTTAAGGTCCCTAGAATCCAATTTTAATATTTTCACGATGATGTTTTTGTGTATGTATGTGTGTGTGGATCCTCCAATCTAACTCAAATACTATTATTCAGAAAATTTTGAAACCTTGTATTTCGAACTTTTTCTGTAATGGAAAGAGCTCGTTAGATTTTGGTGAAAATCGGGTAACCGAAATGGCACTTTACTAGAAGCTCAAAATAGTTTTTCTTCCACAAATACCTTTAAATGTTATTTTTTCGACATTAATGTTATTATAAAAATTAAAGATTATTAAATTTTCTATAGATTTGCATAAATACTTTTTCTATATATTTTATGGATAAATTTATAAAATTATCCATAATTTAAATCCCAGATCCTACGCTTTAAACAAACAAAACGTACTTATTCAAATGTATGTAATTGATAGATAAATGTCACTATCAAGAACTAATCGTTTCAAAATAATATTAGTAACGTTTTAAAAAGAAAAAAGTAAATAGAACAATAGAAAAGGAATTCAATACAGTTACCAGCATAAGTAAAGATGTAGGTATGTATTTAGATTAATAAAAATTAACGATCCACAAAAATGTTTAAGCTAATCCTCATTTTTTGATTAAAGAATTCCACGGGTGAATTCTATTCTATCCCGGTATTTAATATTTTATCTTCATTTTATTATAGCTCCGGTGGCTCAAAGGTTTGAGCAACGCTTCATGTCATGAGTGCCCTCAGGGCTCTGGGTTCGAATCCCACTAAGTCATGGATGTGTGTGAATGTGAACCCACTCTGTAATTGGGATTTAATCCTGTTGAGGGGTTTATAAAAAAGGTAGTTACTTGGATTAGATTAGACTATATTTTAAGAAATAAACTATCAAAATTAGAGTAAAATTCGCTAATCCAAAAATAAGGATCAACTTAATCTTTTTTGTGACTCGGGCTGTAAGTGCCGGGAGGTATTGTGTTGGATACACCAGATTTTTTATCTTATACCGTAGAATATCTATATAATATTAATTTAAAAATTAATTATTCACAAAATTAAATGCAATTTTTTTGTTCGCTGAGCATGTCAAAATATTTGTCAAACACAAATTCCAAAACTCTCATTCATATAGACTTTGTTACAACTCAAATACACATACGGATTAATCTTTCATGAACATTTTCTGTAATATCATCCATACATAATAGCTATTTGTGTATTAAGAGCGCAAAATGGGACATTGTCGATTGAGAGGTTGTTGTCGGGCGACGCAGGTGCGCGGCATTCTCTCGAAATCCACAATGGGTAGGATTCTGTATCTCGTCCGTTATCAAACGGTACCGTAATCACTATAGCAACTTATTTTTTTGATGATTGGCATACTTACGTCATAGTTTTCAAATAAAATGTCATTTTCTATGTAACCATAGTGATAACGGTACCGTTTGATAACGGACGAGTTACAGAATCCTACCCAATGTCCATTTACGCTCGAAACACACACATACTAGATTTTTTGCAATTGCCACAAAGGTGTCCACCACCATAACAAAATTTTATTTGTTTCAAGTATGTACTTTAAACTAGTGCAGTGAAAAAGTGGGTGTCCATTGGGAGCGTTCACGCCAAACTTTTGCAGCCCTAATGTTCACACAATTTATTTTATATTTAATTTTAATTTATCGTTTTTTCCATTCTTCTTGAGCTATTGCTTCAATCTAATCTAAGCATTTTATACTTTCGTTTTTGTAAATGAATGCCCTATTTTAATTTCACAGCATTGCGACATTTTGTTTGATTATGTAATATACCGACAGAGCAGTTATATGTCAGATTGACTTGTAAAGGTGGTAAATGTGTAACTACAGTGCTATTAATTCCTGGATAAACGTTTCCTTTAAGAATGTAGACAAGTGATATTTCTCAACATTGTATAGTAGGAAATTTGGACAGCGAGCGTTTTTTCTTTGTCGCGCATGAGCGGCAAAGTGACTCGACAAATAGCTACTTTGTACATAGACCGTAGAAAAAACATTTTATAATGTGTCTTTGAAAATAAACAACAAAACCATTTAAATCCGGATTCTTACTTAGTTTACAATAGTCTTTCACACTCATATATTCCATAAATAGTTGACCTTCTTGCTTGTGAGTTCACGTGCAATTTAATGTCGTACTTCTTTCTGTTATTGTGACATTACAAGATATTAACCGTTTAGGAGTGAAACCATGAAGCCAATAATGCGTCAGTTGTTATTTTAGGAAAGTACTCAATAATTTATTCTCTCGAGGTCAAAAACAATCGAAAACAATAAGAAAACAATGGAATAGTGGTAGTGTATTTTACGCCCCGTAGCGGGCTAATAGCTTCTGACGTAGATTGTATCAAGTATGATATGGAAATTTTGTTTTGAATTTTTTATGTTCGGGTTTGGTTATATTTAAAATAAGAGTTATCGATAATGCTTTATACAAGTCATTCCATATTCGTGACAACCAGAAATGGCTAATTTATTAATATATTTCTCGACAGAAGTTGATAAAATTCTATTTAAAAATAAATTAGAATTTATTCCATATATCCGGGGTTTGCTTATATTTATTTATTTACTTAAAGCAAGATATGAAATCAGAATTTATTTAAAGATTTCAGTAATTGCAAGAATGCTTTTCGTGATTTATAATTTTTTTTCTTATCATTTACCATTGCAGATTTTTTGCGTGACACGCGGTAGTAAAATTAATTTTATACGCAATAATTTTATCAAATAAATTCTTAGTTCCTGTTTCTGTTATCGAATTAAAATGATATTTATTAAATTCTACCTTTTTACTTTACGAACATTTTTCTTTGAAGAAAATCTATACACAAAATCAGGGACCCAAACCGTAACGAAACCGTAACCGAAAACCACACCGATATTTGACTTTTTATGAAACCGTAACCGAAAACCGAAACCTATATTTTACTTCTTCAAATATGGAAACCGAAAACCGATACGAAAAACAAATTCATTCTGTAACCGAAAACATAACCGAACCGAAATAACATCGTACAAAACCGTAAATTTAAAAATAGGTATTTTTTATTAACCCGCATCTTTTTCGTAGAAATACTTTGCATGCCTTCGAATTCATAAAAATTAGTTACTTATTTTTAAAAATATGAAGTATAAAATGCATTTAAATCGTATAGAGAATAAAATTTTCATTAATATTTATAATAACATTAAATGTGAAAAAATGATATTTAACATCGGTTTTTCAAGAAAAACTGTTAAAATCTTCAAATGAGAGTACTTCCGGTTGATCAATTCTAACCAAAATCTAATCAGCAGAGGAATACGAAAGAATTATAATTTTTGGAATTGTAGTATTAGAGAATTTTGTCACACACAGACAATACACACACACGCACACATACACACGCGCACACACACACACACACACACACACACACACACACACGTACGCACGAACTCACTCACGCGCGCGCACACACACAACACACACACACACACACACACACACACACACACACACACACACACACACACACACACACACACACACACACACACACGTACGCACGAACTCACTCACGTACACACACACACACAGGCGCGCGCGCGCGCTCACACGCACACACACATCATCAACATCATAAAAATAGTAAAATCGTATTCTAGGGACTCTAAAACGTGCTTATTCATCAAAAACCCACCACCGATTTTTTTCACCACAGACAATACCTTCCTTACCTAAAGGTGACGGAAGGTCAAAAAATTGTAGTCAAAGAATATAAAATAAAATTTATACAGAAATAAGACACGTGTTACTGCACTGTTGCCTTAAGTAGTACTTGTTCCTTATCGGTGGTTGCCACAACCTGTAATTAGACAGTTTCTTGCCCTGAGGACTGCTAATGTTTTGCCGAAACGTGGGCTTGAAATAAATAATTTCACCATGACTGTTAGTCCGAATATTTATTCCTTTTGGAACTCATTTTTCATCATTTTTCGTTGATACTGATCATAACAAAAAATTTTCATCTTTAAACTATTTAGTTTGGCAATTCTATGCAATGATAAAGAATCATTTTTAATTTCTTCTAACAGTAATTCTGACTCGAGGGTTGCTTACACCTGAGACGAAGGAACTAGAATTTCCGGTATTAAATTTTTTAAATACATCCCTGAATCCTGTAGCTAAGGTCATTTTAAATGCCTCCTGGTATTGAATACAATTCTAATCTTCTGTAACGGAACACATAAGGGTCAGTTTCCTTTCAAATCAAATATAGGGAAATATTTTCAAAAGAAACCTCATCTATTAAATAATCTAAACATCAACTTTCATTCCATAGTCATAACATAAAATGATAGTAACCAAAAAAATTCATAAGTATGTTGGGAAGTTTTTCCACATTTATTTCTCATTATACTCCATCCTCTTACAAACATAAAACATACCATTTATTTTTTCATTACACTGTCCATTTCCACAACAACCCCTGTTTTTTCCTACAACAATTACATCTAACTAATCAATCCATCGACCTGGTCACATGATCTGATGATTCATGCTTCCCGTACACCTGGCAGGCGCCACGACGGCTGGCGCCGGGCGTCTTGCCCCTCCCCTCGGGCGTCCGTACCCCAACGCCATCATGAATAATAGCGGTGTGGTAACGAACGAACGGCATCGCCGCCCAAGGACAATCGGCACGCAACCGTCCCACTCTGGTCGATGGCAATGAGAAAGGATGATGTTAGTAGGGTTAGGTTGGTTACAGGTTAGGCAGGGATCGAAATTAAGGGTTGCTAGATTCCGGGGAGAAATATTTGTGATTTTATATAATTGTACGATATAATTTCTAAACTGTGGTGTACATCAGGTGTTAACAGCTTCCTTAAAAAACAGGCGGACTGTTTATTGATCGCAAGAAATTGATCGTAAGAACATTGATCGCAGAGAAAATTGGTCACAAGAACATTAACACAGGAAAAATTTATCGCCGGTAAATTAATCGCGAAAGAATTGGTCGCCAGAAAATTTCTCGCATGAGAATTTAATATTTGATAAATTCATTTCAAGGAAAATTGATCGCTGGGTATTAACATCGTTCAACAAATTCTTAGTTAAACACAAACTATTAAATTTTAGTTACTTGGCTCAAATTTTGCGTTAGGTTAAGTTACGTTATGTTTGAAGAAATTAGAAGCTAAAATTTTCAAATAATATATTTTCCCTGCGACATTTTTCTTTGCTTTCCTGTTACCCGTCAAGTAATATCAGAATATTTCCAACAATACCTGTATTTCTATCAGTCTATACTATAATACTTCTTAATTGCGTAGGCTTCCACAGTCTGAGTCATGAGAAATATTCGTTTTCCGGGAATGGACTGTGTCATATTTTGAGTCAGAGCTCAACCTTTCGCCCGCAGTCGTATGGGGCATCTTCAGGAAAAAGGGGGATAGTACTATCTTAAACAAGGTTACCCGACGTGTCAACCACGCTAGAGGCCGAGTTTAAGCAACAAGAGGGGGAGACTCAGTTTACAAGGTTACCCGACGTGTAAACCAAGCTAGAGGCCAAATAAATCAAGTGACGAAAGGGAGGCCGAAAAGACAGTTATATACTAATCTCATTAGCTTTGCTTATCTACCGTATCTTTAGATTAGTATTTAACTGTCTTCTCGGCCTTCCTTTCGTCACTTGGTTTATTTGGCCTCTAGCGTGGTTTACACGTCGGGTAACTTTGTAAACTGAGTCTCCCCCTCTTGTTGCTTAAACTCGGCCTCTAGCGTGGTTGACACGTCG
The DNA here is from genome assembly GCA_963082715.1 of Harpalus rubripes. NCBI lineage: Eukaryota > Metazoa > Arthropoda > Insecta > Coleoptera > Carabidae > Harpalus > Harpalus rubripes. The sequence continues at coordinate 3,753,812 of OY720454.1, read as the reverse complement.
GGTAACCTTGTTTAAGACAGTACTATCCCCCTTACTCCTGAAGATGCCCCATACGACTGCGGGCGAAACGTTAAGCTCTGACTCAAAATATGACACAGTCCATTCCCGGAAATTCCCCGAAAATATTTCTTTTTTGTGAATTACATTTTGAACAATATATATCCCCGTGGCTCCATTTGCGTCATAAAATATCAATTTTCTAACTTGTTTTAAAAAAATTGTAACGCCAAAACACTTCCTTTCCCCATGGGGAATTAGCAGCCGAAAACCCAGTCAAAATTAAGTTAAAAATGGCTGTAAATATCGGTGTAACGATTTGTGGAGAAATTGTGAAATAATATACGTGGTGACGTTTACGACTGAGTGGGAACATCAACCAGAAACATGAAGAGTGACCTGTAATGTGCGTGATTCGAGGTACGAGTTTCGTTCTGCACTACGTCGTCAGATTTTTCACCAGCACCAACAATCGACGAATTCAAACCGCCCCAATGAGAGGTACATATTATAGACAACAATAATTGTTGTTTGGAATTACCCAATAGCTTCGTATATTTCTTGACTGGTTAAACTCATTCATTCGCACGGACACGTTGTTTTCATAGTTTGTTGACGTCACAAATGTCGATATCTGATACGATTTTACTACGTCATATTAGTAGACTCTGTCACGAATAAGGAAATAACTTAATGAAACTATACAACACGTTATTTGTTACTTTAGTGCAAACATGGTTTATTTAAATGCAAAATAATTGATTAGGAATGAGTTTTCTGCGATAAATGTGAATTATAGTAAGATTAAGAACGCTTGCTTGTTTTAAACACTGCAATCGATACTGCTTCCTTATATTAATACCGTTCTTTATTATGTACACTTGGTAGGAGATATGCGTTATCGAGGTTTTTCCCATATAAATATCAAACATTTTATGTTGTGTTTTATGGTTATTTCATCTATTTCCTGGCTAATTTTTACATAGGTACATATACTAATCTAATTCTAAGATACACGTGCATCGTAAAGTTATAATCTATGGGAATCCTTTCTAATTTTAATCGACTTGTGAACAAAAATTGCTTTTACAAGCATTTTTGTAATGTGATTAGTAAATAAAAATGTCACATGTTTTATCCAATTTTTATGTTGTCATCTTACCCTCCAATCAAATGTCAGTGAACTGTTTAGATAAATAAGTTCTCAGTTGATCGATAAAACTATGGAATGGAAGAGACTCTGACCAATTTATGTTATTTATATATCGTTTTCCTTTTTTGTTCAGTTACGAGTGTACCATATACCATTTTTGTGTGTATGGTATTTCGGGATTTTCAACCACTCTAGGTTATATCCCTAGGGTGGCTTCATTGGCGGATTTAGGCCCTTTTTACAGTGGCTCGAGCCACTGTGAAATTTTTCTGAGCCATTGTAATTTTTTAAAATTGAATTAATTCTTAGTAGTATTAATTAGTAATAATGTTTACTTATGATTCATTCACATTCATTTCATCTGTTGTTTACTGAAAGGGTATTCTAATTAAAAAAAAATTGAAACTTTCAAATATTTGTATTAAAAATCTAAAATTTTGAGTTCTTTTTTTATTTAATTTGAGCGAGATTTGAATTTTTAAATATTAATTGAAAATTTGAATTTTATCGGATGTGTTGAAGGATTAGCTGATGACATTTTAGAAATACGTAGAAATACAAAACTTGTAAGCACACTAAAGGTGCATTCACAAATGAAAATTAGGTTTATGGTTTTTGTTTAGACTTAAGTGTCATTCATAAATGCAATTTTAATGTAACTCTAATTTAGTTTTGATTGTACTGAAATCTATGTAAATGCTTCAAAAAGAAGATTAAAATATCGGTAGAACAATACTTAATAGATACCCGTGCGCCGTGAAACTGTCATTCGCTTGTAGATATCGACGAAGACCAGTTGAGAAAATTCGATCTATCCCGGATTCGAACTCACGATTTCTGTCTTATCACAAACTTCTAGTCTTTTGAAACGCATTTAGAATCATCTTCTTTATTAAAATATAATGATTATCTTTGTAACACTATCTTTTTCTTCCAGAGAACGGCCTGCTGAGCTACGAGAACCCCAACTACCACCTGGACCCGGCCCGACTGGACGATGCGCTGAACTCGAACACGGCCGACCTGTACGAGGAGCTGTACCAGGAGCTGGACGCCGTCTGCAACTTATCTGCAGGAGGCGCCAAGCCGGCCGCTCAGCCCACAAGGCGCGCCTATGCCGCCTTGGACATCGGCTCCATGGGGGTCGACATCACCACGGGGCCACATACTAACCTCGAGCAGGCTCTCACTGACAACAGAAGGTAGGAATTGACATTTTACTAGTAGATTATTAGAAAAATTGATGCATGTATAATTTTGACAACTTTTGCTACGAGGGCGGGATGTAGTTAACCTTTATGTAGTTGGCTTTGATAGGTAAAATATTTTATTTTCCTTTGACAGCGACCTACCTAATCACAGTTGTTTCATAAAGAAAACGAATATATCTGTGCTACAATGGAAGATGAATATCGCGTCGTTATTGAATATTTTTATTTAAAAAGTTTTAATGGTTCAGAAATTTTTGAAGAGAAGAAAAGTAAAAAATACGGTAGTTAAGTTTAAATAGGGTTACACAAGTATACAAGCATCCAAAACAAATATCGCTCTGGACGCCCAAAAAGTGCTACAAAATTAGAAGTGGTTGCCAAAATTCACGATATGGTGTTAAAAGAAGCTGCTAATAGTGCAAACATCTCGAAAAAGCGGTTTCGCCATATTTTAAATGAAGAATTGGGTATAAAAAGCTACCGGCAAGATTGGTGACGCATCAAGATGAGAGTAGCACCGAAAGTTTCTGCAAATTATTGATAGAAAACAAAATTTTCCAGATATAATTTTTTATTGTTTTTCCAAATACTCTCCTTTTAACTCAACACATTTATGCATTCGATAAAACTAATCATAAAAGCAAGAAATCCATTCTTCTTGAGACACTTCATTCGCACTTGTATATCGGAAACCTCATATTATTTCCTTTAATTTAGGAAATAGGAAGAAATCATAAGATTCAAGATCAGGACTGTATGGTGGGTGCTTCAGTAATTCCACCTTTGATTCTTTTAAATAGGCGTTAATTTGCGCAGCAGTGTGTGGATGCATTGTCCTGACTTTTTTAAACACCCTTAGCAAACAAATTGTTACGTATCAATTAGAAATTACTTTTTTTCCTATCTTCTAATTCTAATGCAATATTGACAGTAGGACCTGATTTTGAGAAAAAGGATGCAATCATTTTTGTACACTTCGAACTCGTTTCATTTTGACAGGATTGGGGTCTGTTGGAAAGACCCATTGAGGTTTAAATGCATACTTCCATGATTCATCACCTGTTATAACATCATACACTGCTTTAGATTTACCTTCGTTGTACTTTTTTAATGTTTTAATGCATAATTCCACACGATGCTGCTTTTGACAATCATTTAAATTATGAGATATCCAACGGTAACAAACGTTCCTGCCGTTTAAATTATCAAGCAAAATTGTATTTATAGCGGTCACTCCAGTGTCCAAAGTAGCCTGTATAATTCTGTATGTGACAGGGTTGTTTTCTTTAATCATTGTACGAATAGCAGCTATGTTTTAATTCGTAACTGCAGAAATTGGCCAATCTTCGCGTAAATCATCATTGATAGAAACTCGATGAAATTTAAAATTCATTGTACCAGCAGTGAACAGACCTGAACTAGATGCTTTATTTCCAAAAGCATCCCGAAGCTTTTCGACGCATTGTTTTGTAGAGAGTGAACTTTTAAATCGCAAAATATCATGGCTTGGAAATTTCCTCTTATTAACTGCATTTTTGCAGTACGACGCGCGTACTTTAAAACTGCATGGAAAATTACTGATAACAGATAACTAATTGTAACAAGAACTGCCATACTACCTAAGGATGTATTTTTGTTTTTCGTAGCTACCTTGGTTATATTTGTTTGCAGAAACTTTCGGTGCTACCCTCGTAATGCACTACTTCACACTTGTGTTACATCAATTTTCACACCCAACTTTTTAAAGATTGTGATGCCATCTGATTACTATTTATTCTCTACAACTTACTTATTATTAAGCTAACTATTTTTCATCCCACCCTCGTATATTTTTCGTTTCAACTGACAGTTAATCAGAGATGTAAATACCGGGGTTAAGAAAAAAAGATACAACCTATTTTCAATCTTACTACTAGTGATGCACGCGAGACGAAACGAGACGAGACGAGAAATATAAAATATCGATCTCGTCTCGTTTTCGGATATGTAATCTCGATATCGCTCTCGTTCTCGCACATTTTTTTGGGTGTCATCTCGTTCTCGCACGAGAGTCTCGCTATGAAAATAAGCGCTTGCGCACTACGTATTTACGTTAACTATTTAACTACAAGAGACAAGTTCGCACCAATAGCACCGTCTTCCATGTATTTGCACTCGTATAACTAGAATAAAGAGACGAAACACTAAATTCTGGTCATCAAATTATTTTAATACGAACATAATGTTTATTCATTTACGGTCACCAGAAAATGTGATGCTAGCAAATAGTTTAATTTACCTCTAAAATATCCAATTTATCATCAAATTGTGATCTCTAAACTATTTCAATACGAACACATTCTGTATTAGTAAAACGAATTGAACATTAAAAAAATATTTTTTGTAACTAAAAGTACCTACACTTTTTCATCAAATATATGCCACTATTTAAGCAAGATTAAGTCATAAAAAACCGCTACACTGGTAACCCGCTAGCAACCAATCACTTCGCTTCTTTCCCTGTTGGTTCCCATCGATGCTTAATATAACAGCCTTTACTTTTCAGGGACGGTAAATTTTTTATTAATCGTGGTTTTAACTGGGATGAATTAGGCGCTGAAATGTTGGAGAAAAACTAGTTCTATTAGATGCAAAACAGATTTTGTCTTTATTTTGCATTTCCTCGCTCTGGGACCGATACCAATAGACTCTAGATAGACTCAGAAATGTAGTGAATTCCATATAATTTTGTGTTCTATGCACGAAATCGCGTGGACTCCACTCCTTGTACGGTGAATTTTTCATTCAATTTATGAGTCAAAGCTATAAAGTTACAAATACTTGCGAGAATCTCGCAAGATTTCTCGCTTCTCGCAGTTGTTATATCGATCTCGCCTCGAATTTTAAACTGCAATCTCGCTCTCGTTCTCGTCTCGCATAATACAACGAGACGATACGAGATGCGAGAGTATTCTCGCCTCGTAGTGCATCACTATTTACTACAAACAATTGCTTTGTTGAAGAAGATTGCTATATTGTATTGGACCCAATGTCTCTAGCTAATGTAACTATAATACATTCGTCAAGTCAACTCCGTACGTCGATAACCAAAACAAAATTACTTATATCCCTAAATCTCCCCTAGAAAACTTTTCTAATCACTACTACTCCTACTTCATGTGGAAAACAAGCACATATATCAGATTCCCGTCCCTTTCCCATTCCGAATACGATGATTATATAGCTAACCCCTACCCGTCTGTTGTTGATATTGTCGTTCGGTCTTGCAGAAAATTTCTCCGACGATAACATTAACGCGTGAGTCGCGAATTTGTTCTTCCATTGCGCGTTTTCGTTTCTTTCGCGACGAAAGGTACTTACAGAAACTGTACACCATTACCTGAAACATTTACACTATCTGTGATCACCTCGTGAAACATTCAGCGTACGTGTGACTTTGGCTAATGTCGCCATGGCACTTGCTTGTTGGTTTGTGTTTTGTTATGAGACAAGAGAGAGTTGCTGCATTGTTGAATATTTTATTGACTTTAAAGTTTGAATTAGTGGTTGGTAGTTTGTTTAAGCTGGCTTATTATTTCTGTTAATGACTAAAGACCACCAATGAGCATAAGTTTAAGAGCACTTACCTTTCTTAATTGAACGTATATTCAATAAATGGTAACATATTGTCGAATTTTTTTTGCTAAAATTATGATAAAGATCTTGTGTGGCATTAAAATTCCCGGTTTCTCCAGAGCAACTTAAGAGTTAAGTCGTGACTTATTCCTAAGTTCCATCGAAAACTGTTGCACCACGCAAAAATGTCAAAATGTGAAACGTAAGTAGCACTTTAATGTAAGTCGAAAAAACGGTGACTTATGTGTCATATATGTCAGTTGTCATATCAGTTCACAATAAATTTGTTTCGTTTTGTGGAGTTGTGGTGCATGTCTTCAGCGATATGGACAAGAAACGTACAAATTACAGCAAAGAAAAAAATTGCTATTGGAAGTTGTGGATCAATACAAAGAGATCAGCGAAAAAAAACTAATGCGGCGTCGAATGTACAAAAGGACAATACTTGGAATTTAATTGCCGCAACATTTAATAAAAATTTATTAAATGTATAGGTACAGAGATGTGGCAAGCCTACGAAAAATGTAGGCAAATATGAAGGCTGGTGTCAGGAAGACATCGCCGAAGGAAAAGGTTTTTGTTTATAAAACTGGCTGTGATCCACCTATAAAAAATATTGACAGAAAATCTTTGTCGTCATATAATTGGAACAAATCAATTCTTTTATACATTTGTCGCAGGATTCTAACATTTTCGACAATATCGACAAAATCAACTTCGTCCACATTATCCACGACGTTAACGTCGTCAAATTTAGGGAAAGCCGGTAAATCCATATCGAATACTGTTGAAACGAATAAAATAGCTATTGACATACCTAGAAATGTTATCTATATCATAACAGCCGCAGATGTCTGTTTGAAATCCGAGCTCGTAGAGCGAGGAATTTAAGACATCTGAGGCTTGTTATGATTCTTAACATCCGTGGTTTGTTCATTAGTTCATCGGTCTCAGAAAATGAAGACATTAATAAATATTATTTTTGAAATGTCAACAATCATTAGACTGTCAATAATTTAAATGAATCGACTTTCAACCTTAACATGTGATAAAATGTAAATTACATTTTAGGCTGATGATGGGCGAATTTGCGTCCGAAACGTCCCCACAATGAAAATGACTTAAATAAACTAAATTGGAACATCAAGGCCTACTATTATTTACTATCTAAAAACGAATTTAGAACTATACACCAGCGTTATCTGTATGTATTAATGAAGAGCATTATACCTTCACTTTATTTTATTTTAATTTTGTAGACTGTTGTTGACAAGTCAGTATGGTAAATATATTACCTTACAGATACAGTTATTACTTAGTTACCAGCCTACTTTTGTACATGTAAACAATGGATTAATATCCTGAAATCGGTAAACATATAAACACTGACAAACACAATGTCAGCTTTGACATATTTTACGCTGTTGCCAATGTAATTTGTGACATAAGTTAAGTTCGCATTTAAATTTGCTGGTGCAACTCAATTGTGATATAAGACCTACTTACAATTAAGCAGCACTTCAATAATCAACAACTTAAGTTACTGTGGAGAAACCGGGCTTAATAGCTGAAAGAATAATAATTGATGTTGTAAATAAACACTAGCAGTGAGCAACCCCCAACATTAGCGAAATCTGAAGGGGGTAGTCCACATTTCGGTTATCTGTTTCAAAGTTATATATACTCTCGTCTGTTTCATATTCACCGAAGTCACATAAAAGATAAGAAATTATACCCCTCGTAATCGTAACCATACACATACACTTTTCGTACGTACTTCACTCTGCTAATTGTTATTATGTTCACTTCTCCTATCACTTTATTTCCATTTATTCGTCATATTTCTTCTTTATTCGCTTATTAACACTCCCCCATACATCTGATTTTGTTGCTGCCATCAAGTTGCATATTACGAACGTGTAATTCGCTAGTTTATAGCTTAAATCTTCTACATATTGTCCATAAAAGTAATAGGATTGCAATTTATGAACACGCAATAATACTCAGATAGTAGTAACGATCATAAGTTATATACAGGGTGGTGAACGCGACCCCGGAACCTGTAAAATCATACTTTCGTAATTTCCTGCTTTCCTAATCATTTTAGGTAAAAATGCTTCAAATAAAAGTTGTAGAGCTTAAAATTCTCCATCTGAATCAATACGCAAAATTAATTTTACTTGCTTTATAACAGCAGAAATTAGGTATGAAAACGTCGAAAATCACCCCAAATATAGCGACAGCCATGGAATTGAAACATAAATGAACAAATGTTGGACGTTTTCTCTGTCAATTTAGGTTGATATATATTTTTACCTCCCGTTACCCTTGGTAAGGGAGGTATAGGGATCGTGCTAAAAATCGCTTATCGAGATTTTGGTAAATGAGTATGTTTTAAGGTCCCTAGAATCCAATTTTAATTTTTTCACGTTGATGTCTGTGTGTATGTGTGTGTGTGTGTGTGTTTGTATATATATATATATATATATATATATATATATATATATATGTGTGTGTGTGTGTGTGTGTGTGTGTGTGTGTGTGTGTGTGTGTGTGTGTGTGTGTGTGTGTGAATCCTCCACTCTAACCAAGGAGGATCACTCTAACTCAAATACTTTCATGCATTCCGAAAATTTTGAAACCTTGTATTTCTACCTTATTCTAATGTGGGAAGAGACCAAGATTTTGGTGTATATCAGATAACCGGAAATGGCACTTTACCTGAAGCTCAAAATATATTTTCTTCGAATTATACCTTCAAATGTTATTTTTCCAAGATTTGTGTTATAAAAATTAAAGATTATAAAATTTTAACCATAAGGAAGAACTACTAATTTTCTTCGATTAGAAAATTATAAAAATTCTATAAAGAGAAAAAATGAACATAAAAAAACACTAATTCACCAAATCTAACATAAATGTTTGCAAAATTATTTTCTTTTCCCTATACCACAAAAAGCCAATATTCGTTCCTATATCTTTCAGCAGATTTTTTCAGAATCAATTTTTCGTTTGTTTCCGAAGATTTTAATAGGATTTGATCGGAACTATCATTTTTCATACTCAATTTTGAAAAATATTAGAAATGTCATTACTGTTTTATTTTTATTAAGACCAAGCGACGTGTTTTTTTTTAAACGAAAGAAAGGAGGAATTATTGTAAAATTTCGTCCAAAAATGCGACACAGGTATGAAATGTTGTACGTCATGCGTCTGTTAAATGATTTCCACGGTACTCATTTCTAAATTCCGAACGAGGCGACGAAAAACCGTAAAAACTCATTTATTTGAGAAAGATACGTGATTAATAATTAACAAAGTTGTTCATTAAATAACATGTTTAAAATGAAAAGAAATTAATATTATTATCACAAAATAATTTCAAATTAATGTGATTTAATGTAAAAACAACCAATGTCCCCATTTCGTATTATTTTGGATAAAATAATTCAATTAATGTCTGTGTAAAATAAAATCGATACCTCTAGTACCATCTTGTGTCCATTTCTGAATTAATTATGTATATTTCATATATTTTTCTTGGCAGTCAACCTGTGAAAAATTGTAAGAAAATAGAGCAAAATCTGACTGGTTCGCGTAGTAATTTTTGTTCTTATTAATTAAATATATTTTCTACGCTAAAACAAGTAGTTCTATATATTTCAATTTCAAACAACAGTTAACAAGTAACAATGTAAAAGTAGAACTTTGGTTTGTACAAGTCTCTTATACCCTAATGTTAACGCGCGCTGAAAAACATAAATTCACGATTTTATTAATATTATATTTTATTGAATTTATTTATAAAAATTGTGGATTTGAACAAGTTGGTGCTGCCACCAAGCAACAAAAATTTATACTACTAGGCCCATAGAATGTTTAAATATAATAATATAACATACAATTTTGTATAAATGGTGTCATATATGTTTTTAAAGTAATTCTTGCGATGTTTTCTCCACTATAGCTGTGAGTTCCTGTGAGGTGACGTCTGATAAACCTTCTTATACAATAATATACAAAAATTTAACTATGTATAAATATAAATAACTCATAGAATGTCTAAATATATTAATACAATTTTATATAAATGGTATTATATGTTTTTAAAATCATTCCTGCAATGATTTCTCCACATCAGCTGTGGGTGTCTGTGAGGTGATGCCTGTTACATAGTATTTATCCGTGTATATTAGTATTTGGCGATGTATAAATTATAAATATAAAAATACTCCACGATCCATGAATAAGTTAGATATATATACATACATACATACATACATACATACATACATACATACATACATACATAAAATCACGCATTTCCTACTTAGTGGGTTAGCACAAACCCGAAAGAATAAAATAACATCAACCAAAAAATAATCACTCTCTCTTTCAACAACATTCTTAACCTGACATCATAGGTACAACATATATTCCTCACTCTTAACATATTAAAGTGACCGATTTTCGGTAGGGAAATAGCGCAACTGGACCACAATAATAGTTACGAAACAATCATCCTTCGCCACACATTCCTGTCTAAGCACACTTCTTTCGCCTCGGCCACATTCATAATCGCATTCATACACGCTCTTCTTTTCTTCCCCCTCGGAAACTTTTTCTCTTTTAGTACCTTATCAATCACATCCATCCACTTACACACTGGACGGACACGCAATCGAACACCCTCAATTTCACCAATATATATATACGCTTTACAAGTAAGATATAATTTTGTATAAATTTTATACGAGTACATGGTACATATTTTTAAAATAATTCATGTGGTGATTTTTCCACTACAACTGTGAATGCCTGTGAGGAAACCGTTGTATCAGTATTTGCAGCTATGTGTGTACGAGTCGTTCATCAAAATAAAATAAAAATTTATAAACAATTCATTTCTTTTCTATTGATAAATCTAGTTATCTTTGGAAAAACTTTCCGAATATTTCTCATATCTAAATTCCTGTGTATATCTAGCTTATATATTACTTTTATCAATTTCCATCCTCTGAACGATCAAAGATATGAAATTCTCCATCTTCTCTGGAAGGCAAAGAAAACATAGGCAATCCTTCGGCAAAACGCTGACTGGAAAAGGCTTTCCATCGACTTGGTGAACCTTGGTAGCTATATCTATAGCTAGCAGTTGATTCGTCACTCGATGAAAGACATCAAAACATGAGATCGCTCGCGGCATATCGTTCACAAACAGCCTAACCCAAGATTGATTTCATCTCTGGTTGTGGAAGGCCGTATTGGAGCAGATCATGTTTATTCAATGAGAAAGATTGGGATGGTATTTTGTACGTTGTTCCCACTGTTCCCAGGCGATTTTTCATGCTTAATATTCCCAATGAAAAATTCGATTAGGTTTTACGTATTAAAATTTTTTCGTCTGCGAATTACAGGGGATATATAAATCATCTATATTTATTGCATGCCTCTTTTTGCCAATTTCGGTATGAATGGCTTTTTTGGTTTTCAATTTTCTGCGAAATATTAATTTTTATTTCCCTTGACATAAATATATTTTCTTTCGTTAGGATTTTAATATGTGCATGTTGGGGTAACGTAGCTATACTTCATTCACCGAAACGAGAGAATGTGGAACTAATTCTTGAACTGAGACGTCATTTTGGAGCCGAACCAATTATTATATTACAAGAGGTGGTCTCCTGTGGATCCCTGTACTGCGATTTGTAGATATATTGTACCCTCCAGATTTACTCCTATTCTAGGAGTCCTATTTGTTTAATAAACTCCAGGGTTTTCTTCAGATCTAAATCTTTTAGCATATCCTGCTGGATCTTTTCTACCCCCAAGATATTATATCTGCTGCTCGTAAAGGCTTCACAGTGACAAATAAGGTGCTGAGGGGTTTCTTCCTCTTTACCACACCCCCTGCATGTTGGTTCTTGTGTTAGTCCCATCGTGTGTAGGTGTTTGTTTAGTAGACAGTGTCCTGTTATTAATCTAACGTCTTGTTGGCTCATTAGGAGTGAACGTTCCGTTCTTTTCTTGGTTGGTTCATTTAGGAAGAGCTTTGAATGTGTCTGCCTTGATGACTCCAACCAGTGATTCTTGTGCCATTATTCAGCAATATTTTTATTTCCAACTTAACTGTCTCCGCTGAGATTCCGAAAGCCGGTTCCGGTCCTGTAAAAGGAAAACTTGTCCCCTTCTTAGCCAGACTATCTGCTACCTGGTTTCCTTCGATCTCTGAATGCTCGGGTACCCATATTAATTTCAATTTGTTCATCACTCCTAGTGCATTTAATCTGTGGATGCACTCTAGAACAAGTCCAGGTTCTGTTTCACAGGATTCTAGTGCTTTTAGTGCGGCTTGGTTGTCTGTTAGTATAGAGATTCTTCTGTTGCTAAAGTGGCTCTCTAGTAGTAATTCTGCATGGAATACTGTCGTATACATAAGTCCCGAGTCCAATCGACTGATTGTGCCTCAGTCCTTTAGCTCCATGTATTCCTGTTCCGGTTCCATTTGGTGTTTTGGATCTGTCTGTATACATGACTATGTCATCTTTTACCACCGGACTATTTACATGGTCACATGCTTTCCTTGCGGGGATTTCTACCTTGTAGGTTTTTTTGATAGTAAACAATCCAATAGATTGACTTGTTTTTATTAAAGAATTGGTTCCACATTCTATCATTTCAACGAACGGAATATAGATGCGTTGTCTGGTCGATTTTCCTTCTGATGGCCCGAGTTTGAATCTAACCAATGTCACACTTGAAACTATATATATATATATATATATATATATATATATATATATATATATATATATATATATATATATATATATATCCCAAGTTTTATCCCAAGTTTTAATAGTACAAAGTATCTCTTGTGTTGCTTTTACTTCAACAACTTTGAGAGCCCATGTGGTGATGTCTATTAAATGCTTGATGGTACATATTTATATCGTCATTACCAAAATCTGCAAAACAACGGCAGATTGGCACACCCAAAAATGGGAAATATTTATACAATAATTAAAATATAAGAGCTGTCCTAAAATAAAAGATACAAAAGGCAAAAGGCACTTGTGGCCTGTAAAGTTTGGGCGCTTTGAAATTTAGACGCAATGAAATTTGGGCGCCATGATATTTAGACGCTATGACAGGTACTCGATGCATAAGTATGTATTAACAGGCCCGGATTACCCATAAGGCCAACCTAGGCCGTTGCCTAGGCACGGAGGGGGCGCACATCGAGTAGTTAGATAAATGGGAAAATGAAAAGAGGGAAGTGCCTGCAGTTACTAGACGACGTAAACAGTCATATTTGCTTTAATTATACAAAATCAGTATAGTAGAGTGATTGGTAAATTCTGTCGACCTATGACAGTTGTCGAAGATTTAAATAATTCTAATATTTATATACCGGGTGTCTACTTATGAATCTTAGCAAATGCAATGGTAAAATTTTCATGACAGTAATTTCTGCCCTATGAATTTTAGAATAAAAGTATAAATACGAAAACTGTTCAGAATTAAAAACTGCATCAAGTCCAAAATTATTGTTTACATGCGTTTCATTCGAGAGATAGAGAAGCAAAATAAAAGTTGTAATCTTTAGCTACTTATAAAAAGATGGTAAATGTATCTTTGATGACTGATAATAGTATGTATATTGAAAAACAAATTTCATAAGGCATTCTGTTAACCCACGAGTCCAACTTTGAAAAACGAGCCGCTTCGCAGTGAGTTTTACAAAGGACGAGTGCGATCACAGTTCTTAGGAAACATGTTTTATATTATTTTTTCTGTTGGGGTAATTTTATAATTCTATTAGATTTTTAATAAATGCGACCTGTAAAATCAGTTACGTTGATAGCACTTCCCACTAACAAATTGAACTTCAGGGATGAAAATTCTTTGCTGACTGGCAGCAATTTGATGTTGATATGTCATTTATGTATCAGTTTTAAAAGCAGTAAGTCATACCACCTCTAGAAAACGAAAAGCTCCAAAAACAGTACGTTTATAGATCTTAACATGTTTTCAGTGCGTTTATAGACTCATAAAGGCACCGATATAGAACAAGAATTTAATGAGTGGGGTGCAGTCATGAATTTTTACCTAGGGCGCAAAGAAATGCTAATCCGGGCCTGTGTATTAAGTAAGTCATGTAATTATCTCAAGTTCGTTGCACATATTCAAATTTGCATTGCATGTATCTAATAGAGACTAATCTGCAAACAGAACAAATTAGCTGAAATTCGCATACACTACTATACATATTTACATATACATACTAACGCAAGTACATGTGTTTGTTTAATAAACACCGTCTTCTTGTTGCTCAATCAATAAAATGTTTATCTTTAAACAAAACTACAAAAATTGTATAATTTTCTGGAAATCATTATTTTCCATAAAAGAAGAATAAGTAGGTACCATTTCAAGTTAGTAGATTTTTTCTGACCTAAATCGCCCCCCGAAGCGAAAAATTAAGCACGTTTTAAAATCCGATGTAGATAAATTATTTTTGACGTTCATTGGATTACATGGCGCGCGATGAAAAGTATAAATGCTGCAGCGTCGGTCGGCGTCGGCGATACTTGGCGTCGGTGACAGTTATTAGCCGGGTGGTGAGGGGTAGAGGGAAGTGCGACGGTGGCGCCATTAGTCCACTGCACGGCCAACCACTTAAGTGCAGTCCATTTGTCTATCTGGGACAAGTGTGATGTGATGACCAGTTCATTACTGTCATTATGAAAGGAGATGCTTCTTTCATTACATCTTCATCTCGAGTGCGATGAAGAGGAAAATTATTTGTATTTTATTTAATGCGATGGTTTTACGTCATTTGTAGTTGTCATATTTTTTTTTTTTGGGTCACACAGGGCCTATCCTAACCTATAAGCCGCCTTTGTTCTTATTTAAAAATGCCGCCCTACAACAACAAAGAGCTTAATTAAAACAATGAAAATTTGATTACAATAATGAAAAAGTTTAATTAATAATTACAAAAAAAATTATAATATTACAGTCACCGTATAATGTAAAAAATTAATATTTTTTTTGCTTTAATTTTTTTTTTTGCTTTTAAATTTTTACCTTCCGTCACCTTTAGGTAAGGGTAAGGAAGGTATTGTCTTTGGTCAAAAAATTCGATGATGAGTTTTTAATCAATAAGCACGTTTTAGGGTCCCTAGAATACGAATTTACTATTTTTACGATGATGTCTGTATGTGTGTGTGTGTGTGTGTGTGTGTGTGTGTGTGTGTGGATGTGTATGTGTGTGGATGTGTGTGTGTGTGTGTGTGTGTGTGTGTGTGTAACAAAATTTTCGTCTGTGATAACTCTAATACTACAGTTACAAAAATTATAATTTTTTCGTATACTTCTTCGTTACATCCATATTAAGAGCTGATTAGATTTTGGTTACAATTGGTCAACCGGAAGTACCATCATTTGAAGATTTTAACAGTTTTTCTTGAAAAAACTATGTTAAATATAATTTTTTCACATTTGATGTTATTATAAATATTAAAGAATATTTTATTTTCTATACGATTTGACTGCATTTTATACTTAATATTAAGTGGATATAGAGTTAAAAAATTATAAAGAAATTAAAATTCATAAAGTAGCCATAGCTATGGAAACAGCTACTATATACTATATTAAGAAAATTCTGATTGAAAGATGTCAGTGTCAAGTGAAATTTACATAGTGTGTTTGTCTTATAATTTTATTGGAAATATAGGATCTTTTGCTTTCTCTATGGAATTTGTATAAAATACATACAACTGCTTTAAGGTAACGTACAAGAAATAATAATAATAAATCTTTTATTTCTGCAGATACATTATACTGTATATAGAAAACGTCACAAAATAATAATTTTCTGTATGAAATTTGCATAAAATACACGCAACTGCCGGAAGGTAATGTACAAGAAATAGAATATTTAATTTAGCAAGGAACTTTCCGTATGAAATTTGTACAAAATACATAGAACTGACGGAAGGTAATGTGCTGGCCACATCAGATTTTTTTTTTTGAGCGTTGTAAGTAAAGTGGACTCAGAAAATTTTTTCTTAGGGGCGCAAAATTTCTAGTTACGCCATTGATTGACATCATAAGTATACTCAGACTTAAAAAAATAAACTGTATACCTATTAGGGTAGATATGTTACCAGTCAGCCAAACCAAGTATTTAAAAGAATAATGCTTTATTAATGTTTATTTCATAAAATGTTTATATTTTTAAAATTCTTAAATATTTTTTTTTTTCTATAAAAAGTTAGGATTGCTTTGCCGCCCCCATGCTTGGCCGCCTTTGTTCTGCGAACAAAATGAACACCCGCTAGGATCGGGCCTGGGGTCACACAAGGATGCTAAATTACTAAGGCCCGCTCATACCGTCCCTAGTTAAAGTGACAGTTAATGATAACTAATAGTTATGTTGCAAAATTGTTTTTGCCACCTTTGGTTAGAGCTAACTGGTTAAGTTAAAACTGGTGTTCGCATTGCTTCTAACCTTCAGTTTAATTCTTAAGTAATGGTTAATAAACTGTCACTTTAACTAGAGGTGGTAGGATCGGGCCAAAATCGTATCTATGGCTACAATAAATTTCAAAAAGAAAATGTATTCCTATTATAAATTTTGAGTTACCTAATTTGTAACTACATATAAAAATAAGTAAACAATATACGATTACCATGTTGATTGCTTTTAAAAACTAAAGGTGAAAAGTAAGAAAAAGCTAATTAATCCGTACTTCCTTACCGTTAGTAAAAAAGTCTGCAATTAGTGTAATAGCATACAATTACAATGTTTTCACTTTGTTTAGAACAATTAGTAATCTTAAATTGCTTGGAATAGTTTTTGTCTGATTTAATCGGTCTTGTAGCCGTCAATCTATTCTCTTCATTGTACAGATTATTTAGTTTATCTAAATCCTGTTTTACATTCGTCAATTTTAAGAACTTGACCAAGTTCTCGAAATGGGACTTAAAACACTTTCATTACACTGGTCAATTTTTGCATCAATTTTAAGGCGGTAGACTTGTCCCAGTCACGGTAACGAAAACATGGTTTAGAATTTCAACTAATCTGGCTGTAATATTAAACATTAACAACTGAAATTTTAAATGAAGAATGCGGAAGATGTAATTAATCAGTTAACTGATCGATTTTAAAATAAAATCTGTAACAAATGAGAAAAAAATTATATCATAATGACAATATTAGCCATTTTTCAACTTCAATTTTCTTCAAAATATTAATATTTTTAAAATATCTGATTAAGTTACAGTGTAAATATATCTTTGTTGATTCTATTTATGTTTTATTTTTAAAAATATATTATGTAGTTTATAAATAAATAGTGAAATTCTAATATGCAATTTTAGTATCGAAATTTACACATAGATGTCTCCCCTATGTTTACCTGTTATTAGCTCCGCCCACTTCGCCTTGCCACAGGGTAAACTTCCGAACAGTGGCGAAATTACAAATATGACTTTGTTTACAATGTTTATATTTATGGTACAATATTCACGTTTCGAATATTCTAAAATACCGAAATTTTAATTATTTTGAGCACTAAAAATTCTAATTTTAACAATAGATTCCCATACTAGCACAAATGAACTTTTGGGAAACAGTGTGAATAATGCTTTTAATTGAAATTTAGAATTACTTATCTACAAATAATAAAGAAAATATATAATTAAATATATATATATATATATATATATATATATATATAAGTAATAAAAATAATGCAGAACCAGACGAGGACTATGGTTGAGAAAAAATACCTGATTTGGAATCACAACTATATGAAAGTAAAAAAGAATTATTTTTAATGAATCTGCGGAAGACAGACCTTCAGAAATTAGATGCGGAGACAAGAAACCAAGCAAATAACGAAATATGGCGAAAGGAAAGAAGTAAGAGAATAACTTCTTCGTTATTTGGGAAAATTTACAAAATGCGTAGTACTACAAATTGTGCTTCTACTGTAAGGCAAATTGTAAATAATACATTTTTTGGTAATAAAGCTACGCAATATGGTACTGACAACGAACCTCGTGCTCGAGAACAATTTGAAATTATTTACAATAAAAAATCTGATGTGGCCAGCACATTACCTTCCGTCAGTTCTATGTATTTTGTACAAATTTCATACGGAAAGTTCCTTGCTAAATTAAATATTCTATTTCTTGTACATTACCTTCCGGCAGTTGCATGTATTTTATGCAAATTTCATACAGAAAATTATTATTTTGTGACGTTTTCTATATACAGTGTAATGTATCTGCAGAAATAAAAGATTTATTATTATTATTTCTTGTACATTACCTTAAAGCAGTTGTATATATTTTATACAAATTCCATACAGAAAGCAAAAGATCCTATACCTATTTCCCGTTAAATTATAAGACAAACACACTATGTCAATTTCACTTGACACTGACATCTTTCAATCAAAATTTTCTTAATATAGTAGCTGTTTCCACAGCTATGGCTACTTTATGAAATTTAATTTCTTTATAATTTTTTAACTCTATATCCATTTAACATTAGGTATAAAATTCAATCAAATCGTATAGAAAATATAACATTCTTAAATATTTATAATAACATTAAATGTGAAAAAATGATATTTAACATAGTTTTTTCAAGAAAAACTGTTAAAATCTTCAAATGAGGGTACTTCCGGTTGTCCAATTCTAACCAAAATCTAATCAGCTCTTCGCATGGATGTAACGAAGAGAAATACGAAAGAATTATAATTTTTAGAATTGTAGTATGGAAGTTATCGCAGACGAAAATTTTGTTACATACACACACACACACACACTCACACACACACACACACACACACACACACACACACACACGGACACACATACATACATACACACACACACACACACACACACACACACACACACACACACACACACACATACAGACATCATCGTAAAAATAGTAAAATCGTATTGTAGGGACCCTAAAACGTGCTTATTCATCAAAAACTCACCACCGAATTTTTTGACCAAAGACAATACCTTCCTTACCTAAAGGTGACGGAAGGTAAAAAGTTATTCCTTGTGGCTTGGTAGTAGATGCAGATGATTTCTATTTAGGAACGAGTCCAGACGGTCTGGTGGATGAAGATGCTGTTATTGAAATTAAATTCCCGTATAATGCATCAAAATTGCAACCAAAAGAAGCAATAATGGAAAAAAAAATAATTTTGGTATTTTCGAGAAAAATAACTTTGTTTTGAAAAAAAATCATGATTACTATTATCAAGTCCAAGGGCAATTAAATATTACAAAAAGAAAATATTGCTATTTCATATTTTGGACTCCTTTGGGCATGCTAGTAGACAAGGTAAATTATGTATATAATCTGAAAATATTTTATACATAGAATATATTGTTTTCAGATCGAGCGAGATGATAATTTTTGGTCCAATAAGATGCAACCAATATTAAAACAGTTTTATTTTGACTGTATTCTACCAGAAATTATAGACTCTAGATTAGATAGAAATATGAAAGTTCGAGAACCAGAATATAGACAAAAAAAGTAACGTCGCATGCAAACTTTTTAGGAAGTGTCTACAGTCCCGACCGCGGGGCCGTATTCAAAAAATTAAATTCCCGAATAAGCGTGGTTTACGCATTTTTTAAAATACATTTTAACATTATCTAACCTAACACACAAAATTCATGCTTTCATGCATTAGCGTTTGATACACGACCGCGTGCTTATTCTTTCTTTTAAACTCATATACAAAAAAATCAGATGAGCTAGTAAAATATCACTTCCGGTTGATCGTTTGTAAACAAAATCTAATTTGTTGTTCCAATAAATAAAAAAGTCTGTAATACGAAATTTTGGAATTATATTTTATTATGTTTTTCCTCGATAATCTGTAAAAAGCTCCAAAGAAAGTACCATTTCCGGTTTATCATATGTACAGTGAAAATCTAATATGTTATTTCAAATTATATACCAAATTTGAGAAGTTTTGCATTATATTTTAATATAATTTTCAAGAAGATCTATTTAGAGCTTTCAATAAAGTATCATTCCGATTTATCAATTTTAGCCAAAATCTAATATGTTGTTTCCCTTGATATAAAAGTTTTATATACAAAAATTGAAAAGTTTTGGAGTCTATTGTAGTTTTTCATTGAAAACTGTTATGGGCTTCAAGTAAAGCTCTTCTGATTGTCAAATGGTACCCAAAATCTAATCAACTTTATTATGAATGCAGAATGCACTATCGACCGAAAACATTACCTTTACTACTTACGGTATAACGGGCGGTAAAAATACTGCTCTGCGAATATAAAATTTGTAAAACCAAAATGTTACTTATAGAGAAAACAATGATTGGAAACCTGTAAAAATTATAAGCAAACATAATTGTACTATCCAATATATTTTGTAATAAGAAATGAAATCGTCTAAAACGACGTAATACTATAATCATTCAACGAACTAAGATCTAAATTTTGTAAGTCTGTTCTAGATATTAATAATTATAAAAATAATTATGTATGTAATGATGTATGTATGTATGTAATATTTGTAATTGTAAAAAGGCAGATGTTATAATGTGTAGTTATTGTTAATGTAATTTAATTATTTCTGTATTATTGGCAATAATGTTTATTTCTTATTCTTATTAATATTTATTTGTATTTAACCTATTGGTCATTTATTAAGTTACCTACCTATAATCATCACACTCATAATACTAAGGGTTTTTTAAGTAAATAATTTCGTACATAATTATAATATAATTTTGTATATATGTCCTCATAACTAAATAAATATAAATAAAAAACATTGTTTTTAAGGTACTCCACTAATAAATTAATTCAATAGTTCAACAATATACATATTTAATTGCCTGGTTGCATTATTATATAAATACAGCACAACAACAATATACGTATAACAAATGTTGTAAGTAAAATACAGACTACGTAGATAATTGATAAGCTACCTGCTACCTGTTTCCGGGAATGGCGCGGCACAGTAGAATATAAGAAGGGTTGCTAGAGCTATAAATAGATGTAGAAGAATATTAGGGAGAGCATTTCGGTACCGCCTACTGGCTCCTTCTCCCTTTACACCTCCAAAACCAGACATGGTC
This sequence comes from Harpalus rubripes, assembly GCA_963082715.1. NCBI lineage: Eukaryota > Metazoa > Arthropoda > Insecta > Coleoptera > Carabidae > Harpalus > Harpalus rubripes. The sequence goes on along the minus strand of OY720454.1, from coordinate 3,732,663 downwards.
AAAGAAAACAAGTCAAGGCTCTTAAGCCGCTGACTGGAAATAAAGCAAGTTCTATTTTTCCTTCTATTTTTTAGTGCTTTCTAATAATTTTAAAATAAAATAAATAAATATATCACGGCATATTACCCATTGCTGGGTGTGCCAGTCTGCTTTCTACGCAGATATCGGTAATGATGATGACATATTTGTACCGTGCGGGCGTTTACAGGCGTCACCTCACGGGCACTTATTGCTGGCGTGGAGAGTGCACCACAGGGGTCAATTTTGTGCTATTTAAAATTCAAAATATGTGGCGTCGGTCGGAATCGAACCCGGTTCCCCAGACTCGCGACCAGACACTCAGGCTCGCGGCCACGAGACCCCATAAATTAATAATAATAATAATAATTTTAATAATAAACTAATTGTCAATCATGAAACAAAAATGATAAATGCAAACCGTTGCCTAGAAATTGGTAAAAAATTTAAGTTCAATTTATTGAACTTGGCCAAGTTCTTAAAATTGACAAATGTAAAACAGACTTACAAATTTGAAATCTGAATAAATTTTGAAACCATTTCTGTTTTACATTGTCCATTAGAGTAAATCATAGGACAAGAGTCTAGCCGTAAGACTCGCGCACAGAGTGGTGACTTGGACGACGCAGCATAGGGGTTTCAATGGTAAAATCTTAATGTGCAATTATTTGCTCCCCTACTTATTTTAGGGCAAAATTGTATTTAGGCTTTTGCTACAGAAAAAAATACTGCATCCGAATATGCTATTGTTATTAATTTTTTAATATCTGGAACCGTAAAAATAGTCGAAAACAATAATAACAATTTTGCAAAAATCATTGATGCCATGGAACAAAAATTTAAACAAAAGCGCGAACATCTGACACTACTTAAAGAAATCTTAAATTTAGTTCTCGTCAACATATATTGTTGTAATCAACTATTACATTGTTGTCATCGACACTACAAAAAAGTAAAATAAGTTTAAACGTCAAGAGTCTATGACAGATATTTGCGCTTTTGTTTAAAACGAGGAAAATGAAAACACCTTTATTGTAGATAGTTGATGACAACAATATAATAGTTGATTACAACATTGCAGTTAGTACTAATGTTTTCGCTTTTGTTTCAATTTTTGTTCAATGGCATCAATGATTTTTGCAAAAATGTTATTATTGTTTTCGACTATTTTTACAGTTCCGGAAATTGAAAAATTATAAACAAAAGCATATTCCGATGCAGTATTTTATTCTGTAGCAAAAACCTACGTGCAATTTTGCTCTAAAATAATTAGGGGAGCAAATAACTGCACATTAAGATTATAGCATTAAAACCCCTACGCTGCGTCTTCCAAGTCACCACCCTGCATATATATATATATATATATATATATATATATATATATATATATATATATATATATATATATATATATATATATATATATATATATATATATATATAAATTTGTTTTAAAAACTAACATGACTACCCGAGTTTTGTGAGCGCTCAAAACAGATATCATGTTTCGCAGGTAGAAGTTTGAAAGTCTGATTTTATTTTTATTTTCCTTAATTAGATCATTGATCATGATATTGTTCAAGACGAATTAACTTAGCAGATAGTGTTAGTGTTAAATTTCTCGCCACACTTATCCGTCAAATCAAATATTTTCTTCACTCGAATAAAAATGCCACAATAAAGCTATTAGGATCTGATTAAATCTGAAATAGCTTTTAGAGAGTGCAGCGTCCGGTGATAAAATCTAAACCATGTTAGACTTGCACTAGAGCAGCATGTGGAGCCGAGGCAGGAGCGTCTCCACTACATAACACTCGCATCACAGCGTCGCGACGCCGACCCGGAACGATCTGTTTATTTACGTCGTCCCGGCGCCTGCTTACACTGTTGTCAGATCGCAAGAAGGGAAATACAGAGGATAGATTACCAAATGGGAAGTTTTTTCAATCATCGTAAATTTAATAAAATAGACAATATGATACAGTTTGAATAATACAAAATTAACATTCGAAATTATTTGTTTATAAAATAAAAACAAGAATTCGGGAGTCATCTATACTTCATTTCACGTAAGAAAATAGTGGTGATATGAACAGTTTGATCTTGTTTTTTGATTGGATAGTACCCCGATATTATCCAATCAAATAATCAGATCAAATTGCTCCATCACTTCTGGAACTAATATTCTATTTTACAGTAATTTTACATTAAAAAATTGTGTGAAATTCCCGCTGAATCTCTTTTCCTGGCTTACAAATTATTTAAAAACATTCTCCAGACCAAATATAGCAAATTTATTTCGATTTGAAACAACAAACAGCATTTTATAAATAGAACTTTGGTTTGTGCAAATTTGTTAATCCCTAATACACATTTGCTAGCAAGCACGCAATGGGGTCCTGCCAGAGCCGCTCCGTGCGGGTGAGCAGGTTGTGCCCCGCACAAAGGCGCCTGACTTTGAAGGCCGCCGTTTCGAGACAGTAAAATAAATAATAAATTTTTATAAAATGCTCTTATTCGTAAAGACAAAATTACTATACACTTATACAAATTTACATGATAGAAGTGAAAAATATATTTTTTAATTTGTCCGTTATATTTCTAACATTGTTTTATAGAAATAAGAACTGTGAAAATGTTGATTACAACAAAGAATATATTGATTATAGTTCAATAATATTGATTACAAGAATGAATCCTACAATGAACCCAATAATTTAAATACCTAGTAGCATTTGGTGAAGAATCAAATGCTTTATGATTTACATACAATTCTGAAATTTTGGTGAAATAATTTAATTTTTTTTCTATTGATATTAAATTTCCCTTATTGATTATTAAAAATTAAAATGTAAAAGAAATATCCTGTCAAACGGATAATTTTCTCTCATTGTTATATTTCAAACTATAACTGTAAAATTATTGATTACAACAAAGGATTTTGATTATAACCTATTGATTACAAGAATGAATCTAAGACAATTTCATCAATATATTAAACCTAGCATTTTTGAAGAATAAAAAGTGTAGTTTAAACTTTAAAACATGTGGTAATTTGCAAATTTTACATCATTTTGTGCCTCCTGGGTCCTGCACTCTGATGTTTTTTATTATTTTACATAAAAGTTCTTTTAATTTTGAAGCAATTCGTAGTATTAAAAAGTCGTAATTGTTTTTAGTTTAACTGCATTAGATTTTTAATGTCAACATGACGTCACGGCGGCACCTATTGCTATATCTTTCTCTCGCACAAGCTCTATATTAGGCAGCGAGAGAAAGGTAGCATTAATGTGACGTCACAGTGACATTGACAACAAAGCTCAAATATCTCGCAAAATAATGATTTAAAAAATGTTTTTTTTTTTCATCTTAGTCGGGATTTATTGAGTGATACTTTAAATATAAAGTGTACATTTTATTATTTTTTGTTATGGTGCAGAACCCCATTGCACGATTTTGCTGATTAATGTGCCAGAACTTTGAATAAGACACATATTGCTACATATTATTATTGAACAAAATTTTGTCGTCCCTGTAGGTATCCAACTGTATTTCATATATCATTGGAAACCTGTACCTCCATTATTGATTTTCGCGTCATATCATTGGCAAACACTCGTTGCATACAATGTCTATTTTTCCTCTAAATTATTTCCGAAATACAAAACCGTTTGTTGTTCCGTAATCAAAGGACAGAGTTAATTGTTCTCGTGTATTTTAATTTGTCTGGATCTCGAGCGTCTACGTCTACGACAAGGAAGTCAAGAATATTGGCAACGTTTTGCTCGCACGAATGAGGGTTGTTCATCCCCTGCATTTTGCACTACCCTCAGTATTTGCTGCCACCCTCAACAGACAGGACGTAGAGAGGAATTTTAGTGTGAAACGAAAACTAGAAACGAGAGTGTTTAAGTTCGATTTTAAATACAGTGGGTGAAAAGCGTACTTTTTTAACAGCAGTTGGATTTTAAACAAAATTAAAGAGGTAGTGGTAGTGCACTATTTTTGTCATTAACATTGTAAGTCCGGGAATATAATATAGTAGTTCGGAAGGTTTATATTTTCAACAAATTATAACACACAAATGGTTGGAAATTTCTACAAACTTCTTTGGACTTTTTTAAACTTAAAATTTGCCTGGGCAACATGACAGGTGAAATTAGTTCGACTGACATTTGAAGGGTCATCTTCTAGTCCAGATTCTAGATTTATTTTCTATCGGCTTTATTTTTGGCACAATATAAAAACTTTGTAAAAATTCAGTGTTTACAGTAAAACCTACCTTGCAAGACATGGGACAATATTGTAACAGAAGAATGTGCAGGACTTGTGGATACAATTCCTAATAGAATTAAAAGCTGTTATTACTTATAAAGGCGATGGAATACAATATTAAATGGTGTAATAGAAGAATAACATTCAGTTTTTGTTTAAAATCTATATTTAAAACTAGTTGAAAAGAATTTGTAGATATTTCTGACCATTTGCATAAGTTTTATAATATAAAAAAGTAAATGTATAGGCACTAGCAGGGGATATAATCTGCAGTTTCAAATTTGAAAAATGCAGCTATAAATTAAAATTTTGCATTTGCTTTCACTTCTCTCTATATTATTTATTATTCAAATATGTATATGAAACAAGAATTACAAAATACAGGTGTTTCAAAAATACTCTAAAAAAATTTAAGGGCATATAGTACTAACCAAAATAAGTAAAAAAGCTTAATCAACATAGGACTGATCTTCACTGTTTCCGAGAAAAACGAAAAATCGAAAAATCTGACAAAGATACTGATCGAACAAAATTTTGTCTATCAGTAAATAGACTACAAAAAAACAACAAAATTTAATATGAAACGCTTTTCTTAATTTCTAATAGTTACGAAGTTATTTGAAAATTACTGATGTGGCCAAACCAAACCTCCCGCTATTTAATTTTTATTAATTTAAATATATATATATAGGGCGCGAGCAGACACGTGACTCGAGCATCCTTGACGTGCTAGAAATCAGCTGATTTGTGTGCGCTTGTCATTTTGACAAGAATAATGTCACTTTGACAAGACCAATGTTTTGACTTATTTTAATTTTGAACAATTGATAAGTTATTATTTTTAATATCATGTGTTTTACTTCCTGAAAATTGTACATTAATAACATTTTAGCAGTTCAAAATCAAAATAAGTCAAAATATTTGTCTTGTCAAAGTGACACTGTTTTTGTCTAAATGACATGCGCACACAAATCAGCTGATTTCAACTACGTCAAGGACGTCCGAGTCACGTGTCTGCTCGCGCCCTATATATATATATATATATATATATATATATATATATATATATATATATATATATATATTTACATATTTAGTTATTGCGGAAACTGTATTAAGATCCATTCCATATAACTAGGATTCTACTTACTATTTTCTTTTTAAAACGTTACTGTTATTAATTTGAAATGATTAGTTCTTTGACAGTGACATTTTTCTGTCAGTTATACATACATTTAAGATATGAACTGTGTAACCAAGGAGATTTGCTTGTTTAAAGCGTAGGCTCCGGGATTAAATTTATAGATAATTTTATAAATTTATCCATAAAATATAAAGAAAAAGTATTAATTTTTTTAATGACATTAATCTCGAAAAAATAACATCTAAAGGTATTTTTCGAAGAAAAACTATTTTGAGCTTCTATTAGAGCGCCATTTCCGGTTATCCAATTTACACCAAAATCTAATGGGCTTTTTCCATTACAGAAAAAGTTCGAAATACAAGGTTTCAAAATTTTCTGAATGATAGTATTTGAGTTAGAGTAAAGGATCCACACACACATACATACACACAGACACGGTCATTTAGCAAAATCTCGATATGCGATTTTTAGCACGATCCCTATACCTCCCTTACCAAGGGTAGCGGGAGGTAATATTGGTCAGGGTCGCCACAACATTTAACATAGTAAAATTATTTGTTTTTTAAAAAAAACAACAGCACATCTAAAATGACCTCTAAAAGGTAAAAGTCGTAACTCTTATAGTTTTCGAGATAGCAGACGTAAACCCTGTAAAAACTCATTTTTCACTGCCTCAAATCTCGGAAACCAATGAAGACCGGACCTATGTTGATTAAGCTTTTTTACTCATTTTGGTCAGTACTATATGCCCTTAAATATTTTGACAGTATTTTTGACACATCTGTATATTATTATTAGAACGCTCAACACGTCTAGGTACCTATTATAGTTGGTTAGTAGTTCATAGTTTTAAGATTTCTGCCTTTGTCGCAGAGTAATGTACCTATTCTTTTGTATAAATAGTGTGGTCAGATAATATTAATCAAATTAATTTTGATTTATATCTTTAGATAAAAAGGCGTTAAACCTGCAACTACTTATTATATGAAAAAAATGTAAGTTTTAATGAAAGGTATTCGATCTTGCAGCTCTAAATTTTTCAAATTATATCCCCTGGGCACTAGTTGCAATAATTTGTTAATTACCCATTGCTGGGTGTGCTATTCTAGTTTAAATATTTTTGATAAATCAAAGTTTAATAATAAATAATAAAACCATCTGCTGAAAAGAAAAGTACGCTTAACATTTCTTCATTATTGTCAAATTTTGTTTTGGGAAAAAACTGTGACTGTTGCGTGAGTGAAAATCAAAATACCTGGCCTGGACAGCCTTCTGACTGTTATATTCCTTGTGAAGTTCGTGGTGTATTATGTGAGCGAACTGCTGGACTATATGTGAGTTACATTTAATTAGTTAAATACGTTTAATTTTACGCCGAAATTTAATTAAGGCCGTGCTAGTGGAAAATCGTTTGTGTTGGTAATTTTTTAATTATGTGACTTAAAGAGTGTGAAATTTCCAATCGGGTATGTGCACACATAAATGAACTTTTGTTCTTATTAGGGGTTGTTCAATTATTAAATAATGTACTTTTGAGATCATATTATAACATTTCTTAACAAATGTATCACCTTATATCTTTCATTTATATAATGTTATAACGAAATGTTTTTACCGCCCGTCATACCATAGGTAAGGGAGGTAATGTAATCGTGCCAAAAATTCGATGGTGAGTTTTCACTAAATAAGCACGAATTAGGTTCCCCACAACACGTTTTTACTATTTTTACGATGATGTCTCTGTGGGTGTGTGTATGTACGTGTGTGTGTGTGACGATTTTTTTCGTCCACGATAACTCTTATAACAAACTTCCAAATAATGTATCTATTTTCCGTATTTAAGCTTCCTGCATTCATATAACGAGTTGATACAATTTTGGGTAAAATTGGATAAATGGAAGTGATACTTTACTTGAAGCCCATAACAGTTTTTAATGAAAAACTATATTAATATATAATCCAAAACTTTTCAATTTTAGTGTTTAAGACTTTTATATCATGGGAAACAACGTATTAGATTTTGGCTAAAATTAATCAACCAGAAGTGATACTTTACTTGAAGATCTGAACAGATTCTCGTGAAAATATATTATGATATACTCCAAAACTTGTCAAATTTAGTATTTACGACTTTTATATGAAGGGGAACAACATATTAAATTTTGGATACAATTGATAAACCGGAAGTGATACTTTATTTGAAGCTGTGAAGAGATTTTCGTGAAAAATATATTGATACAATCGAAAACTTTTCAAATTTGGTATTTAAGACTTTTATATTAATGAGTACGACATATTAGATGTTTTCTAAAATTGATAAACCGGAAGTACCTCTTTACAGGAAGCTATAAACAGGTTTTCTTGAAAAAATATATTAAAACATGATCCAAAACTTCTCAAATTTGGTATTTAAAACACGTGTGTAATTTGAAACAACATTAGATATTAACTATACCTATATGATAAACCGGTAGTGGTACTTAATTTGGAGCTCTTAACAAATTTTCGAGGAAAAACATAATAAAATATAATCCAAAATTTGGTATTTCAGACTTTTCTATTTATCGGAACTACAAATTAGATTTTGTTTACGAACGATCAACCGGAAGTGATACTTTACTTAAAGTTCATTGCTATTTCAAATGTGGAATTGACGGGAGGTCATGTGTTGGCCACATCAGATTTTTTGAGATCATATTGTAACATTTCTTAACAAATGTATCACCTGATATCTTTTATTTATATAATGTTATAACGAAATGTTTTTTAAGGTAAACTATTATTCACGAAAGATGACTATTCCAGGTCATTTGTGAGCCGTCTGATATAATATTACTTGCAGATAACTTCATTGCATTTCGTATGCCTAGGCGTGCAACATGAAATATTTATTTTACTTTTTAACAGAAAAAATAAGAGTAATTTATTTGAAAATTATGTTTCTTTCTAAATATTGCCTTTCTGAAAGATTTATGTTCTTCACTTATGTTTTTGCAAAATACAAAAACATAGACTTTACTTACAAACGAAGGAATAATAATTTGATTTAAACGTCAACGCCACTGGGTAAATATTAGCACAGAGGGCAGTGTAGTAGATGATTAGGTATCTGTAAATGTACGCCATACGTCATTATTATTTATGTGTTAGAAAGTAATGCCACTATTTACGTATATCTGTCACACCACAAATTAAATAGACATAGGTCAAATAATCTTTCTCTTTCTAATACAAAATGTTGATAAGCTACTGCTATAAAGTGACGTGTATTCTTTCTTCGAACAAATGACCTTGAATAGTCATCTTTCGTGAATAATAGTTTAGTTAGAAATTTTTAAACAAATTCTTGGTGTGCCAATCTGCTTTTATTCGCAGATTTCGTTAATGACAATAACTTGTACCTTTGAAGGCGCTTACCAGCAGAGCTAGGCAATACTTGCAAGAAAAGTACTGTATTAGGCTTGCAAGTACTTTCAGTACTTCAAGTACTGTACTTGAAGTATTTTCTCTTTATAGTACTTTGTACTTGAGAAAGTAAGTCTATACAAATGTACTTGGTACTTAATACTTGGAAAAATACTTGAAGTACAATGAAAAATACTTGAAGTATTTTAAATACTTGAAGTACTTTAAATGTACTTGAAATTTGTTGAATGTACTTGAAGTATTTTAAATGTACTTGAATTACTTTAAATGCACTTAAAGTGCAATGAATAATTTTAAAGTTAACAATGTTATGAGAATTGTTTGTCTGCCAGTGTTTCTTTTGCAGTGGTGTAGTGTTATTCCTGTAGCACATAATTATGTGAATTTCATTAATAAATATATTTTAAGCGATAATATGAAAGTAAAGATATATTTGAAATTTTTTTGGTATAAATAAATTAATTGTAAACTGCATATATAATGTTTGTATTACCTAACTACAGTGCTGGGATCGCATGGCGTAATAATGACGTCATTCTAATATCTCAGTACAGCTTCTCGTATCGCTTGGCGATCATATGACGTCAATTTTAAGTCATGCGATCGCTAGATGATGCGGCAATAACCCAATAAATATCGCATATTGAAATTTTTGTCAATAATCACCTTTTAAGGTCCCTATAATCAGAAAAATATCAATTATCTGAAAAAGTACTTGCACCCAAATTTACAAGTAGGTACTTTTTCAAGTACTTGGTACTTTCAAGTACTTAAACTAAAAAAGTACTTGTACTTCAAGTACATTTAGAAACATTAAGATACTTGGTACTTGTACTTCAAGTACTACTTTCCGGTACTTTGCCCAGCTCTGCTTACCAGACGTCACCTCACGGGCTCTAAAAGCTGCCCCATTATATGATTAAGAATTTCTTAGTTTGTGCAAGAGTAGTCATATTTGTAGTGTAGAATCTTGTGTAATATTTTGCGGACGGAAGTCCATGGTGTGCCCGGTGCATGCTGAATGTGATATACAACAAATGTACATCTGTTATGTTTGTTGTAGGAGCAACGAGCACAACGGGAATGCCATGGGAGTCCGGGCGCTGGATCTGACCTCGCATTCTCTCCGCCAGAAGCCGGACCTAATCGGCAGCGTTGAGCTCGAGAGCCCGCGAGACAAGTACGTAATCTCAGGGATTATCGCCTGAGCACGAATTGTTTACTCTTTACCTGTACCAATCAACACACAACTCCGTTTTACACCCATTCCACGGAATATCATGGAGTTTTATTTTTACATAATCCACACTAGAATTTAATCCACCAGTATTGAGGTAACATTATATTCTGCGATAGTGGAAAAGAGTTAAGCAGTATACGTTCTTTCAGTAGCGTATAAAAATATGGGTACTTACTGCTGATTTGTTAAAAATAATTTGTCTCCCAACCCTGGCGCCCTTCAATTTATCCACTCCCGTCTCCACTGAGACTAGCCACAGCCCATAGCAAATTGTTTTGTTAGAGTATTAGTTAATTTTTCACCCAAGAAAATAAATTAGAATGTACAAAATACAATAAAAGTGAACATTTAGTCTTATTTTTGACAAGTAATCAAAACCAGAACCAGAACAACCAATGTTATCAGCTGTGCGAGAACTGACAAAACATTAAACATTTGGAAATTAGTTTCTGGTAATGTGCTACAAAAACTAATACAAAAATCTGATGTGGCCAGCACATAATCTCTCGCCAGATATTTTACCTGGTTGTACGCATAAAACAAAAAATATTTTTAAATACAAATACATATATTCATGTCTCACTACAAAATAATTCTCACATATATTTGCAAAATCTATGGGATATTTTAATATAAATTATGTACATTACATACATTTTCTTTATATTCAATATCCTGAAATTTTCTTTTTCTACTTTCCTTTTCTTTTTCTTTATATTCATTTTTTCGCAAATTCCTTTTATATTCTTTTTTACGTATATTCTTTTGCGTTGTTGACTTTTTTTTATTTTCATAATGATGTACAAATATTTTTGACAGTGGCATACAAATATTTTTGACAGTGACATTCACGTGTCAATTACAAACATTTGAATTTCTTGCCTTGAAGTAGTTTAATTTGAAATTTTTTACATCAAATTATTTTATATGCATTTCTTTATCTCTAAATCTATAGAAGATATAATGATAAATTTATATTTATCGAATGAAGAATTTAACGTTCTTTAATATAAGTATTTACATATATTTTGGATATATAATATTTAGATGATTTTTTTCTTGTAACTACTACTTCTGGTTGTCCAATGGACCTTTCCAATTTAAAGAGATAGAGGATATGCGCAATGGGGATCTGCGCATAGTAAGAACAACTGAGATCTATGACGTTTGATTCTAAAAAAATTAGACGTAAAATGTAAGATAACTTTAAAAAATCTTATCGAAATAAGTTACAAAAGCTTTTATTGAAGGTAAAATGTCTAACGATGCAAATTTTCACTGAGAATACAGATATTTTAATGACTGCAATATGTTTGAGGTTTCGTTTGACAGCCCAACTGGCAGTTGTTCGCGCCATTTTCTTACTATTTGCAGCGATAGAAAGAGATAGCCCTTAAATTGGAAAGGTCCATTGTTACCAAAACTCTCAACTCTTCCCATTATTGTTAAATTGAGGAATCCGTAGTTAAAAATGTCTTAAGTCTTATAGTATTTGAGAAATCGTGGATCCAACATCCACACACACACACACACACACACACACACACACACACATAAACGGACATCATCTTAAAAATGTTATAGTCGAATTCTAGGGACCTTAAAACGTGCTTATTCACTAAAATCTGGATATGCAATTTTTAGCGTGCATTCAATACCTCTCTTAGCGAGAGAAAATACATTTTTTTATTGATTTTCAAGTAATTGTCATGTGTGCCTAATTTTTTGGACAGTATTATATACTAAGCTAGATATCAGGGTTGTATTACAAAAAAATTGAACACAAGATCATTGTATGTATTTTTACAGTATATACTTTCTAACACAAACTAATCAAAAAACTAAAATGTTTGTATTTTCTTTTCAGTATATGTGAAAAGGGTAAATTAAACGGAGACAATCGAGACGACACAGACATAGACTGTGTCCCACACATTCCCGGACAACTAAACAATGACTTGTATGCCGTCCCAGTTAAGCGGCGACCACAGAAATCACCAGAGGATCGTCGGGACTCGGGTTCGACACCGGATAAGGAAAGGTCGGATGATGATGATCTCCCGCCGGGCTGGGAGAAACATGAAGGTAAGAAAACTTTTTTTTTTCTTTTTTACTTATAATTTATTTGTATTTAATATTATTTATCCAAATTCTTACTATTTTCAAGCCTTCTGCTATCGACTTACCGAAATTCTGAATCCATTTTAAATGAATGCAATAAATAAAGACAACAAAAGTAAAACAAATAGAACTACAAATAGCTTTGTATTTGGTTGAAGTTTTATGAACAAAAATTTAATGAAATAAATAACTAAATATATCATCATGGCATATTACCCATTGCTGGGTGTGCCAATCTGCTTTGTACGCGGATATCGGTAATGATGATGATATATTTGTACCGTGTGGGCGTTTACCAGGCGTCACCTCACGGGCACTCATTACTGGCGTGGAGAGTGCACCACAGGGGTCAATTTTATTAAAATAGTGGTTAAAGAATGTTAATACATTTAATTATTTCCAGATAACGACGGACCGTACTACTGGCACATAAAGAGCGGAACCATTCAAAGAGAGGTTCCTATAATGGCATGCACGGAAAAATCAGATTCTAGATCAAGTTTTTCAAAAGACACAGACAATGTAAGACATTGGATACATACGTCTGTTCGTTTCGCTACTTTGCGACGCGGCAGTAAACCGACTATGTTTATCTCGATAATTCAAGCGGCTTCAAGTATATTATGATTTAAAAAATCCCATTGGTTTATCTCAGCGGATTGAAAATAGGATTGAGTTATTTTCAAACTTCATTAAATTCGTATCGACTAAAAAAAGATAGTTAAATACTCGATTCGACAGAAGTCAAGCCGCTTCGTAAGTCCAAGCTTGTTATTTTATAGGCTTGACTTAACATTTTCAAGCGGCTTCAAATATTAATCTCCATCGTTTATTTCGAAGATTGAGACAGGATTTACTAAATTCAAGCGGCTTCAAACGTCGAGATAAACGTAGTCATAGACGCAAAGTAATCAAACGAACAGACCTAATGTGTTTTTTTTTTATTTATTAAACATGTTACTAAACTAATCTTTTATATTATCTAGGTAATTGCAAAATTTGAATCAGGAATAATTAGTTCAGTAACTAGGAGCAGTACTAGCTCTGCATTAGATTTAGATCTCGAAGAACGGAAGCGGAAAGAAGACTTAGCATTCAAGTAAGACATTAACATTAAGCACCACTTTTCACAAATTTCAAATATAACATTACGGTTTATTACCCATTTATGGGTGCATTAATATGCATTTTTATTTTATAACAACAATTAAATTCTTGATTACAATAAAGAAAATTTGATTACAACAATCAAGTTCTTGATTACAATAAAGAAAATTTGACTACAACAATCAAAATTATTCATTACAATAATTAAGAAAATTTGATTACAACAATCAAGTTATTGTTTACACATAAGAAAATTTGATTACGACAATGAAATTTTTGATTACAACAATGTAATTATTACCCAAATTGATTATTTTGTAATAGAAGACGCAGCTACCCGGCTCGCGCAGAACCAGACTCCAAAGAACGACCCATCAGATTCGCCGTTCGATCGCTTGGCTGGGTCGAAATCGCTGAAGAAGATCTAACTCCCGAACGTAGCAGCAAAGCCGTAAATAAATGCATTGTAGATCTTTCGCTTGGCAGAAACGATTTATTAGATGTTGTTGGCCGGTGGGGCGACGTAAGTTTTCTAATTTTCTAATGTGATATAAGTTGATTTTGTGTTTATTTGTTATAGGGCAAAGATTTATTTATGGATTTAGATGAAGGAGCCCTAAAACTTATTGATCCAGAGAATCTTACAGTTTTAAATACTCAACCTATTCACACAATAAGGGTTTGGGGCGTAGGCCGAGATAATGGCAGGTGAGAAAGAAATTTATTTAGAATTTTTTCCATTAACAAATACAAGTATGTTGGTAGAAGAAAATTGGAATTAATTATATTTAATTATATTTCATAGTTCGGTTCCCTCGTAGATTGAATTTAATAATGGGGAAGTTTGGTAATTTTTGTAGTTTGTAAAATAGACTAACCAAGTACGAATCGTCGCGCCACTCGCGGATTTTTTAAACATTAGCGCTTGGTTGCTTAAATGACAGTTAATAAACTTGGTAAAAAGCCGTCAAATTTGTTGAGTCGTAGGGTGCAAATCTAAATGTAACAAAGATAATAAAATTCATTTTGTTCCCTCCCTTATTATCCCTGGGAACAGGAAAGGTGACAAAAATGGATAGCATCGGTTCGTCGAATGTCGTAAAGTACAGTTGAATTTCATTATAAATCTGATTACATACTTCTCAAGCAAATAACATGATTTTAAAGTTTACATATTTTGTGATTTTGTGAAATAAAAAGTTTAATAATAGGGAGTTTTAGCATAGAGTTTTCCTTAATGAGTTATACGCTAACGTCTTGGTTGCTAGGCAATATCATATTTGTTACTTGTTGTACGTAGAATTTGAAGACGTAATACGTCCGTCAGGAGTAAAAGACGGGCCAGTTGACGTACGTCTACTATAACCTAGTAGGCACAGAATTTATTTTATAACGTCAGAACTTTTTTGTTTGGCAGTCAGAAATGTCACTTTTTTCTTTCAGAGCTGTAGAACACTTTTTAAAGCTATTTAGCAAACATTAAATAGTTCTTCCATTAGTGTTTGATTTCTTTACCAAAATACAACGAAAATGACATAGTGTGTTCAAAAAAATTCCTAACTCGGAGTAGGCTATGAACAAAGGAATTTAAAAAATATTATTTGTATGTCAATTAGATATGAGATACTGTCAAAAATTTTATTTAAAGAAATCAAAGCTTTTCTTTTTGTATCTTATTTTAGAAATGGAACCAAATTAGAAAACGGCGAATGACAATATACTGTATTCTTCTTTATTGTCTTTTCTAACCTACTTAAAATTATATTTCAAATTCAATTTTGACAACTTTTAAATTGAATAATGATCAGACACATGTTTCTCTGTTCATAACCTACTCCGAGTTTGGAATTTTTTTGAACATATATTTAAACAAATGTCATTTGATCGTCAAAATCAACGTACGTGTGATTAAAACGTAATGCAAAATCTATACTTTTAAAAATCCGAAGCACACGAAGGAAATCTTTATACTGATCTTGACAAAGTATACGTCAGAGGTCAAAAAACAGATATAATTAAAAGAATTACACAAATTCACTAAAGGCTCTACTAAACCAACGCGAAATATTTTCCAAATTGTCGTCGACTGAAACTAGTGAAAGTACGCAGCGACAAGTAGGGGCAGTCGGACAGTCCTCACTCTGGCGCGAATTTACCGCGCAAACTTAGAAGAAAAAACAGCAATATTTTCTCTATCAAGTGGTGCTTCAAATATATTTTAAACTAACAAAACGGTTCGTTTATACACAACGCTACTTAACGGGAAATCCGTCAGATCGCGCAGCCAGCAACACGGAACAGGTCTTTGGCACAGAATATATACATGACTAACGCCAACGGAAGCGACACTGTTGTATGTATTGCCGTCCGTGTGCTCATGGTTATGTGTGCGTTAAATTGGTCCAGGGAGGGGTAACGTAAGGAAATTGGGCGTACTCCGGTACGCCCGGTTTTGCCAGTAACGGAGTGACGGCGTTCGTGTGCAGGGCGGTTCAGCGCAAGAATATTACGACTACCTGACTAGACTACTAGACATAATGCCGGGTGGTATAATATACTGTTGTGTAAAAGGCTGTCCAAATAATAATAAAAATAAAACAATTCTAAAAAGAAAAATATATTTATTTTATTATACATTTCTATCGACCGCCTCAGTATATTATGGTTACATTAAAATTTATATGTAATGTTTATGGGGTTTTATTAATTTGAACAATTATTATATTTCTATTTTTATCAAATTTAAATTTGAATTAGGTTTCAGGTATTTTCTGTATGTATACATTTTAATTTAAACCGGAAAAGGTTTTAAAAGAATGCTATTTCAAAAAATTTCATAGTACTATTCTAACATTTATATCAAAATAAATAATCTTCCATCTTAGATACCTAGGCAGATATCTTACGTACGCCTATGCTAGCGCGTAAAGCCAGCCTCTTCAAGGTCACCTATTTCAAATACACACGTATAGGGTAGTGTCGTACCAGTGTCTTTGGGTAGCCTAATACAGGGATGGCGAACCATATTTTGGACACGTCACTGATCACAAAATTCATGATGATGCACTACGAAAAAAAGAGTGAAGTAGGTATTATATGACGAGCGAACGCGAGTGATCCCTACGCTACGGAATGTTCGGGTGCGGTGCGCGGGTCATTTGATAAACTGAATTTGTCCCAATTCGTTGGAAATTGAAGAATTTGAAATGCAGCTGATTAATTTCCAGTCTAGTTCAATATGGATTCAAAAATTTATAGAAACAAGGAAAGAGTTAGAATTAATTGAAACATAAAGATTGACAAGTAATATAAGTGAAAATGCTAATAACAAAATTTTGGAAACATGGAATGCGTTACCAGACACATTTAATTGTTGGAAGAACCTGGTTCATGTTATTTTAACAATATTTTCATCAACCTATGCCTGCGAGTCATTATTTTCAGAGATGAATAACATTAAAGACTCGGTTAGAAACCGTTTGACACATGACTCCAGTTCTGCTAAAAGTAACATCTTACAACCCTAACATATGTTATTTGTCATCGAATCTGCAACAACAGAAGTCACACTAATTTTACTTTAATTTAAATTACGCGTATAATTGAAACATTGCAAAATGTTCCTATTTTTTTGTAGTAAATAAAGAGTTTTGAGTTGAAAGGATTTATTATTATTATTTTCCCAATAATCACAAAGTCAAAATTATTTGATGGCACGTCTATGACCTCATTAAACATTTCTTTAGAAAAATGGCACGTTGATACGTAATGGTTCGCCATCCCTGGCCTAATAGATGGCGGTTTTTCTCATGTCTCGCATTCCTTTAGAAAGACGCTCATATGTCTTTGTTTGTGACGTTAATAAAAATTAAAAATATACGGAGCAACAATTTAAATTGTTAATATTTAATCGAGCTGAACTTCCCCCATTGTGCTGTTCGATAACATTGTATATTTTACGTTAATAGGAAACACATTTGTAGTAAATTATGAAGTAATTACATTTAAACACTGATAATTCTGTATCTTTCACAATCTAATATAATTATGTTTTATGTATGTGGTGTGGTATCTTCATTTCTTCAGGGAGAGGTAATTCTTAATCCCCTTGTTTATATGTTGTTTATGATTGCTTTTAAACTAATTAATTGCTTTTTAAGTGTGAATTGTATCTGTAGTTAGTGTTCATTCCTCACTTAAAATAACATCTTGCATGGTACTATTGTTCCCGTACATCCCTTGATATCGCATAAACAAGCTAACGAGGTAAGTTGCAGTAATTTATGAATTTGCTCAGGGATTTCGCGTATGTTGCCCGCGACCGAAGCACGC